>JAVTVY010057237.1:0-290331 GCA_036873755.1 Hanleya hanleyi | reverse complement strand
TTCATTCGTAAAACTGATTGACAAAGTAACGTAAATTGTGAAGTGTAGAACCAGTAAATTCTAGCAGAAATGGGCTCTGACTTGAGAGAATGATGTCAAATGCAACATGTTTCTGCCCGTTGTCTGCTGATACACATAAGTATTGATTTTACGGAAGTGATTAATGCAATTCTAAAGGGATTATGAGTGCGGAAGAGGACGAGAACATCAAGACCAGCGAAGCAAGGCCCTGGCTTGCGAGAATGAGGATAGAGGGACTGGTTCCGAAAGAGGATCATTCGAAATAGCTATGTGCCAAATTTCATGCTTGTAACCGAAAGTACACAATACAACTATGATGTACTGTTCGCGCATAGGGTTGTCGGACTCATTAAATACTACATAGTCATTTATGTATTATAAAACCGTTTGCGCATAAAGTCAGTTTTGAGTATTATCAATGAGTCGGTATAGCTAAGACATTAAGTGCAAGTCCAGGGATTGGAGGGTCATTGTTTCGATTCCCACAGAGGGTTAAGTTATTCTTCCTTTCAAAGCATATTTCCATATATGCGAATTCCTTGGGGGTAAAGTTAAACATCTTTATTCGGTGAAAGTTGCTGAGTTGTTCCGCTTACTTCTGAAACGTAATTGTTGCGTTTGTTTTTATGATGCATGATCTATAATTTGATACCAAGTATTATTCAATGTTAATCATAATGATAATGCGTTACTTGTTATGCTTCTTCGCCAATTTGTGTTTTATCTAGATTGAGTAGATAAAATGATTACTAGAAGTAGTGAACTTATTTTTCTACTTTCTAAGACAGTCGCCTGGGACTGTATGCAAATTAGCTGAACCACCGACAAGGTTGCGGCTCATCTTCTTTGGTATATAAGAAATCCCAGGATCTTAAATTGTGTATACATCTGCATACTGTTCAATGAAAATGGTAATATCTGAAGACAGTGACTGATGTGACGACCGACAGCTTTAAAGCGACTGACGTAAGAGAATTGAAGTCTGAACGCAAATCAACGAAGCAATAATTCATTCCACCGAATATAGTTGCAAATGAATTCAAACGCGCTTGAAGACAGTGGTGTCATGTGAGATCGGAGGTTGAAAAGAAAAGTGTGGCAGAGATCACACTCTCTTAGCGCATGCGCATTTCAAAAAGTCACAAGAACAAGAACAACGCGAGCCTCCCGTAGACCTGCGTGCCGCAGGTAAAAATGGCATGCAATCTTAAAGAATTTAAAAGTATGATTGGAAATTTTGAATTTTATAACTTTTTCCCATCCAAAGGAATTTAAATGTTGCAATAGTCAATAGTCTAGTTTTTTTATATATGTTGTGATAGACATCGTTTAATCAACGTTTGGTGTGTTTCAGTTGTTTTTCAGTGTGCAAATCAGTGTGCAATCTTAAAGAATTTAAATGTGGAATTGGAAATTTTGAATTTTAAAGCTTGTTCCAATCCAACGGAATTTGAATGTTGCATTGGTCAATAATATGTTTATATATCGATGTTGACCGGCTCAGATGACCTGGTAGGGTCAGCCATATATATATATATATAGACATGTGAATTATGTCGCCAAGACCACCGTAACCATTTGTGTACAACACACATGCATAAATAGAACCGCAATCATATTAAATTTAATAAACGATGCTTTGATAAACTGCTGAAAGCAGTGAAACTAGTTAGCGAAATCAATCAGTCCGAGTTTGTCATGACTTTTTTCTAGTACTATATTTACCATACACAAAGGCAGTTTATACTGTGATCATTTAGTCTATATATATATATATAGGAGGGCTGTAAAGCTTGAACAGAGTTTGCCTCTTTTTTACTCATGCGCAAAACAAAGTTCTTATGCTAAAACAAATAATTCCGAAGCTTTTTCTTCTTTGTAACCTTGGTTTTGTCTTTTTAGTTATTTTTTGCTGTTCTTCTAAATAAGCTGAACATAGTAGATGTGTGTTAATGTGTTTTACGTGTTTAGTTTGTGTTTTTGAGGGTTTAATAGTTTACGGTTCAAACTATGCAGTCTGCTGGACCAGAGATTTTCATTTTCCTAAACTAGAGACTATGAGAGGCTAACTCAGTTTTAGTTTTTGTCTGTGTAAGTCACACTTTTTTACCCCTCAGCCTATTAGGCTGCGGGGTCTTGTCGTCGACATGTACGTCCGGTCGGTCGTCCGGTCGTACGGTCGTCAGGTCGTCATTCGTCAACAATTCTTGTGACCGGCCTAGAAGCCAAACTATTGCTTCTAGAGACTTCAAATTTGGTATACGGGATTGTTCGGTGGTTAACCACAAGCCTATTAAAATTGGATACTTTGTGATAAATTTTGCGGTTTCCATGGCAATGTCACGGAAAATTTCCATATGAAGATGTGAATGCGATAAAAGCCTAACCGTTGGCGATAGAGATTTCATATTTGCTGTGTACTATTGTTGGGTAGTCAATCACAAGCCTATCAAATTTAGGTACATTGTGATGGTTTTTGTGGTTTCCATGGCAACGTCACCGAAAATGTTTGTTTGACGATGTGAACATGATATAAGCCAAACCGTTCCAGCTAGAGACTTCAAATTTGGTGTACAGGATAGTTGGAAGCTCAACCATAAGCCCAATGAGGTTATGCTTTAATATATGTTTGAGGGCATAACCTACACCCTGCTTCACTGATGTTTATGTACATGTACATGTGTGTTACATGTACTATGACAACACTGTGAATGTTATCTGCCCCAGCCATAATTTTCATATTGGGCAGCTTCATGTATTATGCAAATAAGTATTTGTGTCAGTTGGCATATTTTCTCTCCAACTGATATCCAAATTGTATGAGTTTCCATCTGAAGTATAAAGGCTATTTATACCCCCCGTTACGAAGTATAGGGGGAGGGGGGGGGGTATACTGGATTCAGCTTGTCCGTCCGTTTGTCCGAATTCGACGTCAACGCTCTAGAAGCTGAATCGTTCCATCTAGAGACTTTAAATTTTGTGTACAGCATTGATGTGTGGCAAAGCACAGGCCTATTGAAATTGGATACATTTCAATGTTTTGTTGTGGTATCCATGGCAACAAGACAGAAAATATCCATGTAACGACGTTAAACGCTCTAGAAGCTGAACCGTTCTATCTAGAGACTTCGAATTTGGTATACAGCATTGATGTGTGGCAAAGCACAATCCTATTAAAATTGGATACATTTCGATGGTTTCAGTGGTTTTCATGGCAACAAGATGGAAAATATCCATGTAATGATGTTAACGCTCTAAAAGCTGAACCGTTCCATCTAGAGACTTCAAATTTGGTATACAGCATTGATGTGTGACAAAGCACAATCCTATTGAAATTGGATACATTTCAAGGTTTATGGTAGTTTCCATGGCAACAAGACGGAAAATATCCATGTAATGACGTTAACGCTCTAAAACATGTAAAAGCTGAACCGTTCCATCTAGAGACTTCAAATTTGGTATACAGCACTGATGTATGGCAAAGCACAAACCTATTGAAATTGGATACATTTTGAGGGTTTTTGTGGTTTCCATGGCAACCAGGCAGAAAATATCCATGTAACGACGTTAATGCTCTAGAAGCTGAACTGTTCCATCTAGACACCTCAAATTTGGTATACAGCATTGATGTGTGGCAAAGCACAATCCTATTAAAATTGGATACATTTCGATGGTTTCAGTGGTTTTCATGGCAACAAGATGGAAAATATCCATGTAATGATGTTAACGCTCTAAAAGCTGAACCGTTCCATCTAGAGACTTCAAATTTAGTATACAGAATTGATGTGTGACAAAGCACAATCCTATTGAAATTGGATACATTTTGAGGGTTTTTGTGGTTTCCATGGCAACCAGGCAGAAAATATCCATGTAACGACGTTAATGCTCTAGAAGCTGAACTGTTCCATCTAGACACCTCAAATTTGGTATACAGCATTGATGTGTGGCAAAGCACAAACCTATTGAAATTGGATACATTTTGAGGGTTTTTGTGGTTTCCATGGCAACAAGACGGAAAATATCCATGCAACGACGTTGACGCTCTAAATTTGGTATGCAACATTGCCGTGTGAAAGAGCACAAGCCTATTCAAATTGGGTACATTTTGATGTTTTTTTGTAGTTCCCATGGCAACTAAATGGAAAATATCCATATAATTATGTTGACGCTCTAGAAGCTGAACTGTTGCAGCTGGTTCAGATTATTATTGGGCTTCCAAGCCAGAATGGTTTGAAGCCTTTTGTTTTTGTTCAGAATATTGTTGTTCTTCCCTCATATTTTTCGCACGTGATATGCCAAATTATTTATTATAGTCCTCCAATGCATCCAACATCCCAATCTCAATAAACTTAGATATATTATCACGGAATATTACCATCTTGGTTTACCTAGATTGCCAACATCCCACACTAAATTTATCATATTTTAATCTTTTACAAGCCACAGCTAAAGCATCTTCCGCATTCAACCAAATCTGTTGCATATGCATTTTCCATCCATTGTGTACCAATATACACTGACTAAAACTGTCTGGCTGAGGGGTTGTTGCACCTTTTAGGTGCTGCCTCATGTTTTACTTGAAATGGCTTGTTTGATCAACATTAATGTATATATGTTGTATACTGCATTTCCAATTACCTCTCGCTTTCCTCATTGCATTGTTTTCGCTAAGTTTAAAATGGAATTTGGGCAAATGAATTTGAGTGTTCCCCTCTTTGAGATCCTCTCCTTACAGCAATGTAACACAGATAAGCCAGTGGTTTCCAGCATACAGCCAACTTTGGGTAGCTAATCAAGCCAGTTGTTTTGCTGACCCAGTTTTAAATACAGGGATGGTCACCCAGATCTATATGGACTTCCAACATCCTACATGATGGTCTTCATCATGACAATGAGCCGAGCCGTACAGATTTTAACAGGAAATACCTCGAATGATGAAATAAGCTTCAAAATACTCAGAATAATATTGTTTGACAATTCCTTTGTCATTAATTCACGATATGGTAAAGAGTTAATTACCAATAGCTTGATCAAGTGTCCTAACCGAATCCTGTAACCAGCCCTCTTCTATAAAGAACTTCGAATGTGAATCGTGATGACAAACTAAGGCTGTCTCATACTAGTCAAACAAACACGACAGCAAGGAATATATTTGTAAACATTCTCATTTAATATGCCAAGACTGTAACCGGGAATCCTTTTGATGAGTCATATTCACTCTGTACACAGTGTAGGTATCAAGTACTTCATTTGAAGTCCCCATTGGAAATTCAGAAATGAAAAAGTTATCATGTTGTCTACGTGTATATTATCAGCCTCTCATGAATTAAAAGACACTCCATAGAATAGTAGGAATTGCCTCGGCTTGTAATTTTTAACAAATATGTGATCAAGTAATCTGAAAAAATGAATAAGATAATAAATAAATGAAAGCTGTATATGGGATTACATTTAACTACGTTTTTCTCTCCGGGTACTCCGGCTTCCTCCACCAACCATATGAGTGAAACAACCTTGGGTGTGACATTAAGCCGAATTCCCCCCCTACATAACCACTGAATAAAACAGCTTAAATTCTCACATGGATTTATAAAACGTATGGTCAAAATACGTTTGTAATGGAAAAATAATGAAGAAGTACACAACGCTGCAGACATAGCCATATGCTACATGCCTTGGCTGTAGTATCTTGTATACCAACCAAGGTACGAATCTTATTATCTTCACTGTGTATCACCACTGTTTGTGGGGTACGAAGTACAGTGCTAATAAATGAGTCAGAACTGTATATGCCAAATAGGACATGATATAAAATCGCAAAAACCTGCCATAAATAATATAAAACGTGGTATAAAATATTTACAGGCATCCTATAATTATTCTGTTCCATGGTATAAAATCGCCAAGCCTGCAATAATTCGTATTTATAGGATGCCTGTAAGCCATGGTACAAACTCATTTAGCCGTACGTTGTAAATAACTTGATGTCGTGTCACAAATATTAAGGTTGACTCATGAGTAAACTTGAAACAAGTGTAGGCATATGGTCACATGAGCAAATGGGAAGTAGCCCGAATTTCAGGGGGCAGAAATTGCATGAAATGGTGCTCCTTTTTAGCTGAGCTAATGTCATACCCCTATCGTCATGGGCGTCGGCGTTCAATAATGTCAAGGCAAATTGGTATCTCCATAAATACTTGTTCCATTACTTCCAAAATTGGCATATGCTAATTAAGCCAACATACTACAATTTCGTATTAAGGTAAATGCGGAAAGTGCTATATTGATAAATTCTTGATTTATTGTGCCCATTCTTGGCATACATATCATAGGGATATTCTGAGGGGGATGTTGCAGAATGACTGCTTTCCGTGAAGATTTAATTAGCTAACTAACTGGAAATTATGTTTTCATGTTTAGGCATTCATTAGGGGTGCTATGTTCATAAATATTTGACCGATTGTGCCCATACTTGATTTAGATGCCATATTAGATTTTCTGAGGGGATGTTTCAGAATGGCTGCATTCCATGAATATTAACTTAATTAGCTAAATAAATCATACTATGATTTCATGTTAAGATAGTCATTAGGAGCTCTGTGTCTAAACCCAGCAGGCTTACCATCTGAGGTGTTCTGTGGGGGATGTTGCAGAGTGGTTTCATCCCGTTAATATTTAGTTAGCTTATTATCCCCCACCGGACCCTGCCCGGGGGATATAAATTGTTGTGTGTCCGTCATTGTGTAGGTGTCACGCTTTCAGCACGATAACTTAAAAACTATTGATTCAATTCACTCCATTTTAACTGAAGGTATAGTTGGAAACTAGCTTTCGGTTAATGGATTTGAGGTGACTAGGTAAAAAGTCGAGGTCACTTGGGCTAGAAAATCTGCAAAAACAAATAGGGAAAATCTCCTGTTCTAGTTCATGAATTGGTACCAAACTTTGGGTACATAGTGCCGATGGGACAAAGAAGAACGTTATTTTATGTTCAAATCAAAATGTCAAGTTCACTCAAGCCAGAGAACCTGTAAAAAGTGAAAAATTAAACATTTATAAACAATGTTACTATTTATAACCAAACCAAACCTGCTTTGATCTATGCCTTAATCTCCGCCAGGAATACAATACAAACGATAAAACGGAAGTTTTAAAACAAAAGTTATCTCCCCTGGGGAGTTGTCTCCCTTTAGGGGAGCTCTCTCAGCTCAGACAGGATATATATAGTCTGCCCACGGCATCCACTTCCTCTTTTCTCATTGTTATAAACCGAGACCTGTTGTGTGCAAGGCCGCGGAGTGAGGGGAAGGATGGGAGGGTCATAACATCAAAGCAGGTTTGGTTTGGTTATAAATAGTAACATTGTTTATAAATGTTTAATATTTATGACCCAAACCTACACCTGCTTTGATCGATTCCTCACTACCAACATATGGAGGGGGGAACCTCGGCCTTGTTGTACTTGCAATGGCAGGCTGAATATCCGCTGAGATAATCACAAACAAGACACAATAATATTCAACAAGAAAACCCTGGTTAGAAACGCAGAAGGTAGTCATGGATATAAGAAGTGGCTACTTATCTTGTTGCATGTCTTCATGCATGTAGCTGTGGTCTTGGATGTGGAGCACAATGTTACCCCCCGTACAGGAACTCAGGCACTCTTGCCGGAATGAGCACTTGGAAGGCAGCATGTATGAGTTGGGATTTTATGTCGCCAATGTAGCATACAAGGTGTCCAATTCTGTGATTGTGGTAGTGGTGCGAAGTATTACCGCCATCGTAACTCAGGAACCTGAGCGCCTGAGTTCGGAAGTAAGCAAGTATGAGTTGGGAGAAAACGCCATCGTACCATACAAGTCGTCCAACTGACACCATCGTCAGTCCACATTCCGCCTTACGTCCAACTCTGTGTACTTTAGTCCCTGATGGTGACACTGGTCTGTTGAGAGTTGACAGCGGAAGTCTACGTCTTCATCAATCCTCTGTAGTTTAGTCCATGTTGCTGACACTGGACCCCCTAGGATGGACGCAGATGACTCAGCTGAGATGACCTGGAAGAAGAAATCAAAGCTTTAACCTGAAATGACACAAACAAATCTGCAGTAAAGACAAAGATTAAAATCATAATTGTGTCAAGCCTCAAAAGATTGAGAGATGGCGGCTGGCCAACTGACCTATTACTTCTCTTAGGTGACCTAAAAAGAGCACAGATATGACAATAATTCTCAGCAAAAAGAACCCTCGTCGGTGACGCAGTGGTTAATTATGGAGTAGTAATAGAAGTTACTTACCTTTTGAATGTCTTCATCCATGTAGCTGTGATCGTGGTTGTGGTGCGCAATTTTACCGCCATAGTAACTCAGGAACCTGAGCGCCATGAGTTCGGAGGTAAGCATGTATGAGATGGGAAGAAACCTCCATCGTCTGTACAAGGTGACCAACTGACAGCATCGTCAGTCCACATTCCGCCTTACGTCCAACTCTGTGTACTTTAATCCCAGATGCTGACACTGGTCTGTTGTGAGTTGACAGCGGAAGCTCTGAGTCTACTCTACGTCTACGTCAACTCTCTGACACTGGTGACCTGAAAATAAACATTATTATTACTCACAAAAGTGTCAGTTCTTTGTACGTTGAACTTGTGAGTTGACCGCAGGTGACTCAGCCGAGATGATCTAGAATGTCATAGCTTCAACCTGAAATGACACAAGCAAATCTGCAGTAAAGGCAAAGATTAAAACTCTTCATTGTGTCAGGCCGTGATTGATGACTTGAGAGTCGGTGGCTGGCAAGTTGACATATTACTTCTTTCTTAGGTGATCATGTAGTATGTGGACATATCATATGACTGAGAGATGAGATGATACAGCAAGCTGGCTGACTTGCTGCGATGATGAAAAATGTCCCCCCCCCCCTCTCTTTTGGAAAAGTTACTTGACCACGTGCTGGGCAATCACCAGCGGCCCAAGTGTGGTCACTCTATCTGAATACACGGACATATCTCTCAGATAGAAATTGAAGTATGTCGTCCAAGCCTTACAGGACTGGACAATGTCATGAAGGGACAAGTTCTTCCATAAAGGCCATGATGTAGCGATGGCACGAATTTCTGAGAAGAAGCAGTAGATAGTAGTGGGGGAGCGTCAATGGCCAATTGATATGACCACTTTATGGTCTTCTTCAACCACGAAGCAATGGAATTCTTAGTAAGGTCACCCACTGCATACGGCCGAAGGGACAAGAATAATAGACGACGAGAGCCCCGACCGGAAACGGTACGAGTGAGATATAAACGATAACTCTACTCGCGACTCTACCCATTCGGCCAGCTCATACTCGTACTGGCGTATGGCTCGAACATGGTATAACAGAATGTCGTCTACAAAGTCATACACGAAGTCTGATAACGCAGGGAAGGAGAACAAACGTTGAGCACACGGACCTAGGAGAACAGACTTATATTTGGCGATGAACTCAGGAATGGGTCGACAGGAAATGCGAGACGAATCCGCCGTCCAGGTCATAGATGATCTCTCAAGAGCATGAAGTTCAGACACTCTAGACGCCAAAGCAAAAGCCGCCAGAAAAGCAGTCTTGTAGGCTACAGCCTTAAGAGAGGCGGACTGTAAGGGTTCAAAAGGCGGACGAATCAGAGCACACAGAACCACACCAATATCCCAATACGGAAACAGCTGGCGAATACGGCGAGACTGTAACACGAAAGACCGAATGAGCGCAGAGATATTGTCGTTTAGACTAAGGTCGATGCCGGCAGAAAAACGTAAAACCCTAGCCAGAGCAGAACGATACCCCTCAATGGTGCTGATTTGAAACTTCACGATGGAGGTGAAGGAGGAAATCAGCTACTAAGGAAAACTGAGGCAGAGTCGGGATCGGCATCACGTTCTCGGCACCAGGAGACGAAATAGGCCATTTCGCTTGATAGTTGCGATGTAGAAGATCGATTGGATGAAAACATCGTCTTTTTTTTTTTTTTTTTTTTTTTAAATTGATGTGAAGCCTGGCAACCAACCTAGACTATCAGCCGGAAATGAACACCCCACATGACGATGTGGCGGGACTGCTACCAAAAACAGAGGTGGAAGTAGAGACGTCAATACCAGCACTAATGGATTGAGGATGACGTCTGTAATAAGACCGAAGGCACTGCAGTGACCGAAGTAGAATGCGACCATAATGAGTAAGGTCCTGCGTAGAAATGACAAATCCTACCAGTTGACGACCAAACAACTATACTGCCCACGTCTAAAACTGGTCCAACGGTCTATACGGGACGAAGCACTTGAAGGAGAGAGACGAAAAACTGTCCCAAAAGTAACGACGAACCCACAGTAAAACCCCCATAATTCGACCACCGGAAGTGCAACAAAACTGGCCATAATCTGACCATAATCTTGACGGCACCAGCTACAAAGTGTCACACTCTGTAACCATATGACTTCCTTCAATTGAATGAAGCATGGGACTTACTTTTTCTCTGTGCTTGAATAACAGAGTTGAAAAATGAACTTCCTGTGATCGAACCACTAGGGGCACCCCGCAAGTAAACCTCGATGTGAACGCTCCAAGATGGAGAAAACAAAGCCAAGACTATAAAAAAGATACAAGGGCGATGTTGACTCCGAACGGAAAGACTTGTCACACGAAATCGACGACCGACGATGGTGAATCGTAGGAGAACGCCGAAAAACGAGGATGAATTGGTATAAAGAGATATGCATCTCGCAAAGCGATGGGGGTAAACCCAGCGATAAAGAAGACGCATCGCCGAATCGTCTTATTAGAAAAAACACCGACATCGAGAGACGTGCAGGCGAACAAACGTCGAAGTCTCTATGACAATGAAGAAAAAGATCCAGAAATGGAGACCGGAACTGTCGACCTTGACGATCCTGATAAGGAGGTATAAAAGAACGACGTGGTGAACGGCGTTATGGCGTACGGGAACGTCTAATAGATGTATGAGAAAAAAACCACGTGACGGCGTAATGGAACGTCGACGAGGTGTAACAGGAACCACGTAATGCGAAACGCGAATGGCGTTGCTTGGGAAACGGCGTAGTGATTTCCCCAAAATCTTACAAATCAGTTCAAATTTATTGTGCATGTACGCTCACGGAAGAGCAGGGTAAACCCTTAGAAATGTACGAGAAACGACGTTGAGGAGAACAGGAACGACGTTATGGAAAAACAACTGAAGATGAATCTGAAAACTGTAGTCGAAACTGGAAAAATTCACAGTGGAGTCCGAAACAAAAACAGCCGTAGTATGCGAGACTTGTAATGAGATTTGAAACGCATCTAGGAGATGAACACATTCATTGTTCCCAGCGTTAATCGAGAGCGTTACTCCGTGCTAGTAACATCCCCGACAATCAACACAAAGAAGCTTCCACGTAAACTAGGAAGATCTTCAATAAATTTTAAAATTCCCCGAAGAGAGCCAATACATTTTGATGTCTCTCGCCGGTAGATGAACTATAAGGTCAAAAATCTCACAAATTGAATTGACCAACCAAAACAATGTTCAAACTAGACTCGCCCCCTTATTAGAGGTCCAAACTGCACATAAAACCTCAAATGGAATAGAATAAATTATCATCCGGTTCTTTTGGGGTTTTTTTTTAAATAGACAAGCTCAGCTTAGTCTCCGTGGCGCAGTCGGTTAGCGCGCCCGGCTGTGTTACCTTAAAAAAGATAAAGATGAAATAAATGCTGTAGACCAAAAGATGTTTGGACGAGGCCAAGGAGCAGACTGTGGTTCTTCTTACAAGGCTGTAACCGGTAAACAAACTCGGACGCAAGTAACTTACAAAGAACAAGAAGACCGCCCGATGGAACAGACTTATGCTGTCCCAGGCCGATGATTGAGAAACTTCAGGCCTGATCCAGCCCGACCACGGACAGGGTAAAGATCAATAAATACCCCACGTGCTGTCGACCGAGAGCAATTCTAAAGATTTCTCGGGGAAATAAACTCACACAAGCTAATAATAATAATAATTTCTCAGAAAGAAGAAAAATAAAATTACAGCTCAACCCAATTTGAATTGTACGTCTAATTCAATATACCGATGGGAAAATTTGGTTGTGAAAAATAAATACAACACAAAGCAATATTTACTAACAGAAAAATGCGTTCCAAAGAATAGCACAATTTCTTAATAAACATCTCGTGATTTCTTTTGTTGTTCAACACACCCTTGATTACACAAAAAGAGTACTTATAAGATAGCTCATTAATATGTAACAAAGAGCCGTAGTGTATGGCTTTGACTTGTAATAACGAAGACAAACGCAACAACAACAACACGTAAACTCAAAGACAGAGAAAAAACTCTGCAAATTCTCCCTTGATCACATGATATCAAATAAACAGAATACCACTTGATAAAACAAGAGACTAAATTTTGGTAGGAGCAACGAACTGCATGCATAGAAGAAAAACTCCCAAAACTGGAAAAAGTCGGAAACACAAGAACAACAACAACACAACGAAAAATGACGGACTGCAAATTCCCTGCAGAACCTGTAATTCTCCGAAGTTATAATACGTTGAAGCATTTCTATTCCGTGAAGAAAATCTTTGTTCAATATCGTACAGTTCAAACGTAATACAAATAACCTCCTGAATGAACTGTCTGGAACGAGAAAGAGAACGGTGTTGTAAAGTTGGTGTTCTTTTAATCTTCAGTCCGACACTAAGCATTCGGCCAAGCAGCTGTAAGAACAAGCGCGACGATCAGAAACACGGGACGTGTCAATATACGCCGAAAGTGGAGGTTGTAAATCCGTAATCCGAACATTCAAAGCCGAGTACAAACGCCCTTCCATAGAAAGAGAGGCAGTTTTCTTTTTAGACAAAACAGCAGAGGAAGATTTAACAGAACGATTTTTATCACTATTGTAAAAAATCAGCCGGACCAATTGACCGTGAACTGACAACGCGGCAAGATCAAATCCTTTTGTCCGTTGGAGACAATAGAGTGTCCCAGCGACCGGGACCTGGCCTTTGTTTGTCTGAACAAAGAAACAGGTTTCTCAAGGCCTACAGACAATGCTATGCCAAAGGAGGCCAGACTATCGAGTACGCACTCGCTAAGTTCCTGTACGACGATCCGCTAGGCGGTATATTACCAGAGACAGAAGAAGGTGCCGGGATTTTCAATTTATGCGACAAAACCCAATCGGGACCTCCAATATCCTCATTAATTTTGCTGTCTTCTACTAAGGAAATTTCAAAAACGCGTCTAACGACCTCCGATAGATCGGGGTTCTCAATAGATAGATCTACGTGATTTTCCCAAGCACAATCCCGAGACAAACATTCAGCACATGTGTTATTTCGATAGCATAATTTATCTTTACAAGCGAAACAACGCGTGTGGGCGTCCAAACGTGTCGAAACTCGCCCACACGAACGGCAAGAATTTAATTGGGACAGAATACTCAGAAGACATAATTCAAGAAAGAAATTTTTCTTTGAACAACAACTAGTCATTGAACAACAACAACTAGCACTGTATTGCAAACTCCCTGACGTGCACCACTCGAGGTACAAACGAGAAAAGAGGAAGTGGATGCTGTGGGCAGACTATATATACCCTGTCTGAGCTGAGAGAGCTCCCCTAAAGGGAGACAACTCCCCAGGGGGATAACTCCCCAGGGGAGATAACTTTTGTTTTAAAACTTCCGTTTTATCGTTTGTATTGTATTCCTGGCGGAGATTAAGGTGTAGATCAAAGCAGGTGTAGATTTGGGTCATAAATATCTCCTGTTCCAAGTCCAGAATTCAAAACTTGATGCTTACCATGCATATGGGACAGAGAATAACTCTATTTAATTTGATATCAAAAGGTCAAGGTCGCCGAAGCCAATGTGGAAACAGCGAGTGATGTGGATTTTGAGAAAATTCCAAGTATAACTCCGAAGTAATTGCCCATTTGGGTCAAGGTCAGATTCTACTTATTTATTAACGAATCATCTGGCGAGTTTGAATTCTAACGGAAATTACATGCTTGCCAGCACACATTGCTTGAAAGAACTTGTCCTAGACACTGCAAAAAAAAATAAGGGTGGGCGGTGATGATAAACGAACTACATGTATTAAGTTTAATGAGCCTTACCACATAAACTTCGACTTATCTGGATAGCTGTATTGTTTCCACGTGAAGTTCAAGAAACTTTACAAATTTTTCACAGTGACCCTAACCAGAAACAATTACGTTATTTTGGCTTAGCTGTACTAACCTCTGCAAGCAATAATCAGGAAGATGTGTATTGTGAGGATTAATACAGATAGCAGGCCTTTAAATTATACCCATATCGTAGCATTATTAAAACTTTAGTTCATTTGCTTCTGGTAATAGTTTGATAAAAAGACAATAATTGACTGTTTAGGTTTTACCCAAAAACCATGGTGAAGCTCAGATGTGTGACAGGCATGACAAATATTACGGTTTTTACAACAGCGTGAACTTTCAACATTAGCATATTACTTTTAGAATGACAAAGGATTTCGGATGTCCATTCCATCGTAATGGAGAATTTCTTCGACGGTATGCTGGTCTTGTCCAAAGACTACGCTCTTACTGGAGCGTAGTCTTTAGACAGCAACTGTTGTCTTTTGTTGCCGAATGTTTATTCTCATGCAAGTCATGTTCATTTCCACTGCATTCTTTCAGGAGTTGGTTAGGTTATAAAAACTTAAGTCACCCAGCAAGACAGACCACAGCATGCATCGCGACGTCAAATTTATCACAGCTGTCAATTCGAGGATTGAGTTTGTGACGATAGGATTGTTGTGTTTCGAGCCGAAACAATAAAAAAGTGCTTTCATGTGTTCCTCCCTCCCCACAGAAGTGGATTTCCACTCTCCAATTTTCGATCCCAACTCTTCCGCGTATTTGTACTGGGCCACGAAAGGAAAGAAAAAATGTCTTCAGAGGGAACTAAAAGCGTAGTGTTTTCTTCATCTCCAATAATTCAGTTTTATTAAAATGACACTTGGACGGTTTAATCTGAAGAAATCTGACACGACGTTTACAGAAAGAAAATTTTGTACATTGAACAGATGAACAGTGAGATGAGGTATGCTCATTCTGCCCAGTCATCGCACTGAGTTATCAGTGAGATAGAATTGAGCATGCGCAGCGATTGTGACGTCAGTACGTTTGAGCTCCGTTGCAGCGAGCAGACGGATTGTGCATTTGTGTCGACGACACAGGGAGAAGTTGCACAAAATTGTTGGAAACGGTGCGTTTAGGACTCTAAGCGTGCTATATAATACAAGTTGGTATTACAGATTTATCGCAGATAATTCAAAGAACTGCTAAATCTGGCGAGAAACGAGGTTTCCGTCGAACACGTACCACGGAGTGGTACGCATGCAGTAACAGTAATGGCGGAATTAGAACTTCGCGGGTTTTTGGAAATTGAAAACCAGAATGACATGGACAGTGCTGGTAAGAAGGGTAAACGCCCTTTAAAAGTTAAAGGTGACAAACATTTAATTAAAAACACAGAAAAACGTTCGGAGAACGTTACAGCTAAACCGACTGAGGCTGACCAGATCGGCAGCAGCAGCCTGTTGAGTGATTTACCGGCGAGTGTACGGTCAAACACGTGCTCCCCTGCTTCGTTGGCCGATGGCCCCGCGATAGTCATGCAGGACATCGGTAAAGATCCCTTGACTCTGTTTACCAATGCGACAGACAAGTTCACAGGCGTTATGAGCCAGGAGTTCAAATCGCTGAAAAGTGAAATTCACACAATTCGACCATACGATTATGGCGATTATTATGATGAACTGGAAGAAACTGAATATGAATTTGAGGATGATGATGATGGTGATGACGACGAGGTCACCAGTGATGCCTATGATACCCCCCTCAGAAAAAACAGAAACTGATTGATGATTAAGTTAAATCTTTGTTGGCTAACATCCCAGATAATGGAGGTTCAGTGTCTGGTAACAGTGCAGGTAAATCTATGGTTGACAGGAATGGCCTACTGACTAACATAGCCAAACAGCTAGAGCTCAATGAGCAAACTGAGAGTGATATAACTCCCAAACTGGCCGAGATTGTCAATGGCCTTATGACAAAGGAAAAGAAGCCAGATGATCAAAAAATGAAGGAAAAAATGGAAAAAGTCCATCGGCCTGCCAATTGCTCTTCTTTGGTTGGAACAAAAGTGGATGACATCATATGGAATAAACTGGGGTCTACGACCCAGTCACTTGACTCTAGGTTCCACCGCGGTCAAATGGCTATCGTTAAAGGAGCAACTATAGTCACAAAAATTGTTGACAAACTGCTCACAATGAGGGATAAAATTGATGAAATAAGCACAGAGGACATGGATGACCTTATACAGTCTGAAATAGACTCTCTTGGCATGTCAGCATACGCAAATTATGAAATGAATATGCGTCGCCGAGAATGTATGAAATGTGATTTGAAGGCAGAATACACATCACTTTTGGCTTCTCTGCCTATCAATGACAAATTGTTTGGAGGCAATACAGCCAAAAAACTTGAGGACATTGAGAAGTCCAATAAAATAACATCCAAGGCCCTCCGTGGGCAAAGATCATTTGGTTTCCGAGGCAACCGCCGAGGAGGTCGTCGTGGCTATGGTTACAACTCCCGACGTGGTTACGGCCGTGGCCCATACAGAGGGAGTTTTTTAGGCCAAGGCTACGGCGGAAACCCAGGAGAGGGAAGAACAAAGCCTAATTGTAGTACCAAGTGGCCAGGCATCTGGAACCGTTCAAGTAGGTGAGCCTAATTATGGAAATAGCATACAGCTTATACCAGTTTCTGAATTTAAGGCAGGTAGACTAAAAAAAATTGTACATGAATGGGAAAAGCTTACATCAGATAACCAAATACTGGAATCAGTAACTGGATGTTTCATTGAATTTGCTGACTCCTCGCCCCCTGAGCAACTCCACATACCTTACGAAATAGCATTCAATAGTCGGGAAGAGGCTATTATTCAAAACGAAATTATTTCGTTGTTGAAAAAAGGGGTTATTGAATTTGCTCAGCCCTGTACCGGGCAGTATATTTCAAATATATTCATTCGAGCCAAGAAAGATGGTTCTCATCGGCTCATACTGAATTTAAAAGCTTTCAACAAATTTGTAGCTTATCACCATTTTAAAATGGAATCATTGGAGTCAGCTATAAAGTTGATGAAAAGGAATTGCTACATGGCATCTGTTGACCTTAAGGACGCCCATTACTCGGTACCCGTTGGCCAAGAACATAGGAAATACTTAAGGCTTAGATGGAAAGGAAACCTTTTTCAGTACACCTGCCTTCCCAATGGTTTAGCATGTTGCCCACGCATGTTCACAAAACTGATGAAACCAGTTTTTGCCACTTTAAGGAAGGAAGGATTTGAAAATGTAGACTACGTGGATGACAGTTAATTACAAGCAGACTCCTATGAAGAATGTGAAGAGAACGTTCAAAGAACAGTGGAGTTACTCCAAAACACTGGATTTATTGTACCCCCGATAAAATCTCAGTTGAAACCCAGTCAAATAACAACATTCCTAGGATTTCAGTTGAACTCTGTCGAAATGTCAGTCCGCTTGACTGAAAATATAAGACAGAGCATAAAATTAGCATGCATGAAGATGCTTAACAGGCAATGGGCGAAAATCAGGGAAGTTGCAGAGCTTTCAGGGCGGCTTGTAGCCAGCTTTCCAGGAATTGAATATGGTCCATTGTTTTATAGAGAAATAGAAAATAGTAAAATAGTTGAAAGAAAACAAAGGGAATTTCGACAGTCAAATGCGCATCACAGATGCCATGAAAAATGATCTCAGGTGGTGGATTGAGAATGTGACACAATCTCGGAAAGAGGTGTCACATGGACCACCAACTGTGGTTATTCGTTCGGATGCATCAATGTTAGGCTGGAGTGCAGAGTGTGGGACTGTAGCAACTGGTGGACGATGGTCCGATTCAGAAAGAGCAAAACACATAAATGAATTGGAGTTGATTGCAGGGTTATTTGCGTTAAAATCTTTAGGTCAACAATTTAGGAATATTCATATTCAACTTCAGGTAGACAACACCACAGCAGTGGCCTATATAAATAATATGGGTGGTAGTAAATCTAGACCATGCAATTCCATTGCTCGGGACATTTGGCTGTGGTGTAAGGACAATCATATATGGTTAAGTGTTTGCCATATTGCTGGAAAACTGAACACAGTAGCTGATGACCAATCAAGAACAGTTGATGATCAAACAGAATGGATGCTGGATACACACGTTTTTTCAAGTGTATCTCAGTTGTGGGGTACATTTGATATTGACCTCTTTGCCTCTAGGCTAAATAAACAAATTGACACTTTTGTCTCTTGGAAGCCAGATCCACTGGCTTGCCATATTGATGCTTTCAGCATACAATGCACAAATTTACATTTCTATGCTTTCCCCCCTTTCAGTGTAATCGGTTGGTGCCTCCAGAAGATTGTAGAGGAAAAAGCGGAGGGGGTGATGATAGTTCCTGTGTGGGCCACACAGACCTGGTATCCACGAGTCATGGCCATGCTGACAGACCATCCACGAGTATTGCCGAGGATGGAGACGCTTCTGACACTTCCTCACTCAGCAGAACGACATCCGTTGAGGAAAAAATTAAGACTGATGGCATGTCAGTTATCAGGAAAAGTCTCCAGAGCAGAGGGGTTCCGAGAGAGGCTCAAGACGTCATCATGGAATCTTGGAGATCAGCCACAAGAAAACAATATGGTGTTCACCTCAGGAAGTGGACTACAATCTGTCACGAAAAAGACATTAATCCAGTTCATGCATCTGTGACTGACGTACTGAATTTTTTATCAGTCTTCGCTGATACTGGAACCAGTTATAGTAGCTTGAATTCTGCCAGGAGTGCACTCTCAACATGTATTATTCTTGACCATGAGAGAGAAACAATTGGTTCGCATCCACTCATTACTCGATTTCTTCGTGGCATTTACCAGATGAGGCCCACAAGGTCTGGATATTCAGCTGTTTGGATTGTTGATTGTGTTCTGACATTTTTGAGAAGTTTAGTTCCGAATGAACAATTATCATTGAAAATGTTATCGTTAAAATTAGTGACTTTGCTTGCACTTATTACTGCGCTGAGAGCGTAATCTATCCACAGTCTGGATTTGAATATGTTGCGTCCCAGTGAGGAAGGTTTTGTGTTTGAATTAGGACGTTTGAAACAAAGTAAACCATCACGTAAATCTATGTTCATGGAGTTTAGGCCTTTTCAAGATGACGAGGCTCTTTATGTTGTGAAACTGTTGAATGTTTACATTACAAGAACGAAAGATTTGCGGCGGGATGAATCGAAGCTGTTTATAAGTTAGATTAAACCACACCGAGCAGTTGGTTGTGAAACTGTTAGCAGATGGATTCGAACAGTATTGACATTAGCTGGTATTGACACTGAAATATTCAAGACCCATAGTACAAAAGTAGCATCAGCGTCGGCTGCTGATGCGGCATTTATTCCAATAAATGACATTCTAAATACAGCAGGTTGGTCATCTGACCACACTTTTATGAGGCATTACCGAGTTCCGATCGGGAACAAGTCTCAGAGTAGCTTTGCTGAAGCCATTCTAACAAGCACCAGTGGTATAACCATCTCTAGTGGAGTGATACGAGATCACATGATACCATCATTGGTTAACTTTAGGAGGTAACAAGTGATGATTATTCTGACAATTGGGTCATGTGTACCGGGTTTGATTAAATTGTTTGGGTAGCATTCCCTCAGCACCACAATTTGTGTATGGTGGAGTTAAATAAGGGATAATAAACCATATAGACCGGAATCACTTGTTTTGGTCACTTTGTAATTATTGGTCTACTTGGCATCAATTAGCTTTGATATCTCACTGATAACTCAGTGCGATGATTGACTGGGCAGAATTCAGAAATTAAACGAGACTTACCTGGTAAGTTGAAGTTTGATTGGAGTTCTGCCCAGTCATCACAGCACTGAGGTATTAATGCCCTCCCTTCCCATTTCCCTGGTATCGTTGATTCCTGTAGACCTATGCTTTGAATACTGACGTCACAATCGCTGCGCATGCTCAATGCTATCTCACTAATACCTCAGTGCTGTGATGACTGGGCAGAATTCCAATCAAACTTCAACTTACCAGGTAAGTCTCGTTTAATTTCCGAATTTTATTATACATGGTGTACCTTTGCAGAAATATTTAATAGTTATCGCCTGAGACAGAGGGGTTCATGCTGAATGAACACTCACACCAGTCCGATTTGAATACCGAGGTCGCGAAGCGACCGAGGTATTTAAATCGGACTGGTGTGAGTGTTCATTCTGCATGCACCCCGATGTCGAAGGCGATAAATAACTTACACAATGGCCGTATTGTGTAACACATCATGGTTGTTTCAGGACAAACAACACATTTGCATACGAAACATAACTTCCACAACCCGTTTGACTGGTCCGTAACTCTCACGTTATCGTTACAAAGATTTGTAACAAAAAGATATATATAATTGATATATATACGTGTCACAATCTACATCACGTGAAACGCATATGAAGCAAAATATGCAGACATACAAATTACATATCCCTATGTCCATACGCATGATCTCATACTAGGCCTATAATTAAGGGAATGTCTGACAGAAATTCACGTTTACCGGTACACATTTGACTTGTACCCACACATATACGTACGGCAGAAAATTGATGCGTTTTGACATTCAGACGCGTCATATTTTGACTGCTTAGTCTGCAATCAACGCTCAGCAGGCGACAACCAAAGATTAGACCTATATTTGAGGCAGTCGCTGTTTCAATGTATGTATATCAGAAGGCATACAGTGTAACGCTCACAAAAAGAAATTGTGACTGGATTCAGTGAAACTACAGCAAGAATGCACGATCGCGACGACGCTTGTGTCACTCGACAAGAAGGTATGTGACTGGCAGCAAAATAAGGAGAGAGAGAGAGAGAGAATTAGGGTTTAACGTCGCAAAATAAACCAAAGTGTGAAATTTACATGGCGTATTTCCATGCAGATCCTATAACGATACATGTAGCTTGTCACTCCAATAATGGAAAGTAACTCTGTATTTGACTGACATTTATCAAAGCTGACTTGTGATTCAGTGGTGCTCAATTGAGCCATCTTCGCATATCCAAGTCGAACACTACACGTGACGGAACGCTAGTGTAGCATTTAACTTGAAATGTGAAGATGAATTGAGCTTGAATTCCTCGAAATTTCACTTGAAAGTTCGATATCAAAAGGCTTTTGTATCATTTTCATACGAGTTATCTCCCGTCACACACTTCAACGGACATTGTTCGTTCTTTCAATGATTAATCTTAAAATGTTTGATAAATCACTTTAACACTCACCCACTTATTTCTACATGAACCCCTGCTAATTCCTGAAGGCGACCAGGCGATTCACGCAGACGAATGCCCATGCCAGACAAAGAAGTCAGTGTGTCTCTTGAAACTAGGGAGGTGTTCATGTCAAATATTACCCCGGATTTGATCGGCATGAACACCCGGTTCTTGCTACTTGAACACCGGGGCACAAGTGAAACCCATTGTGCGCCGGGTCATTACCGCAAAAGAAAACCCCCGGTTACACAATAGAGTCCGTGTGTAAGTCACAAATATCGGACAAAGCTAGGTTCTAACCACGTTCGATCGGTTCGGTATGGAATGATGTATTCTTTCGAGAAGTGTGTCTGGGAGAATTGTAATCCAAATTACCTTATAGGGCGATCTGATTGGAGGGATGTGCATGCCCTATTGTCGAATAATTGTGTTCGTCGTGTGTGTTCGTCGAGAGATAAATGGAATTTCATGTCGTGTTATATGCATTACATGTCGGTGTATCATTGCCAAAACAGATGCGTTACACCTATCAAGAATGTCATTTTCATCTGTGCGAAGCTCACTGGGCAGGTTTGTAAAGTCGAGTAATTGTGAAGCTGGAATCGAACCCGCAGTGTATTTGCCTGTCTATTGGGATGTCTTGGTGTAGTGCATGGTGTCCCAGACATTTGTCATCTTTTCAACGGTGAAGGGGCAAATTCTGGTCAAAGTTTTTGCTACCTTGAAATGAACATTCGACGATGCTTCTAAAAGGGCAAATCCGTCATGTAAGACAATACAATAGGTGACTACATGTGGGGAACCATTCAACCAAGGAGTGAAAAGGGTCAAGTATATTGCACGCAAAGTGTTGCCGATTGAAGTTGTCTTACACGACGGGTCTGTCTCTAAAAGTCAACGGCTATCTCTGAAAGCTCACGTTCAACTAAGAACCACAATATGGCGACTATTTTTGTTACATGCAGAAACGGTAGACCAATAAATCGGGATATGATCATATAATAATTTTCCCTCGTTTACTAACAAATTGGTTTAGCGACCTACAATTGAAATTAATATTACTTTTCATCCCGAGTATAGAAACATTATATACTACACTTTGAAATTGAGTCGTATCATGGAATGAGTACAATTTTCCAAAATAATATATAGAAAATAAACTCCTTCCAATTGATAAAATATATTATATATGCCCTTGTTATATTTAATACGTAATGAGCTATCCTCCTCATTACATGGTCAGTATACATGGAATCCCATTTATTTAGCACATTTTCAAGGGAAGGATGAGCCGAATTTCAGTGCATATAACCAGACATTGAAATTCATTGATTTTAGAAACGAAAAAAGTTAGAGCTATCGGGGATCCTAGTTAAGGGCTTCAGAACACAGTAAAACACTGGTTTTACTTACCGCCAATCTTCCTTAGAACGTGTAACACAAATACAATCCAAAATTTGCCTTCTTGTCCTGCATTATGTGTAGTTTGAAGCATGAAAAATATCACCTTCATAGTCAAATCTACGAAGCAAATTCCTGGTAAAATATACTACATAATACAATGTAAAATATATAGAAAGATGTCTCAGCACTTCATTGAGGTCCAACGAGCAGTTAAAATGAGTTAATGTAAACAAATAAATTAAAATTTTCATTCAAAGACCAACCACCTCTCTGACTGCAATTTGCAAATACAATCCCAACAATTGTGAAGGAAGTACCATTGACCTCTGCCACTTTCTTTTTTTCATCGAGTAAAAAAGTGATGTATTATTACACCTTTAATATGAAACTTCACCACCTCAGAGAAAAGTAGTTCTTCACACATGGCAGAGATTCATATGACCTCCTCACATGTATGGGATGTTGTGTTTACAAATTGCAGTCGGAGAGGTGGTTGGTCTTTGAATTAAAATTGTAATTTAATTGTTTACATTGTCATTTTAACTGCTCGTCGGACCTCAATGAAGTGTTGAGACATCTTTCTATATATTTTACATTGTATTATGTAGTATATTTTACCAGGAATTAGCTTCGTAGATTTGACTATGAAGGTGATATTTTTCATGCTTCAAACTACACATAATGCAGGACAAGATTTGGGCCTGTATTTGTGTTATACGTTACTGTGTTCTGATGAGAGACCTGGAATTGAGATTTTTCACTTGGTGTTGGAAACTGGACCCGCCCCATCCACCTTAATCGGAGTTCTACATGTCGTTCAGAGTATAATTCCTTCATTAGATCAGAGAAATGTCGTTTAAGAAACTGGAAAGTTCACGCACAGTAGTTATACTTGTATTAGCTTGGCCTTCAAAATGACGGTTTCTTGAATGTGAAGAGAATTTATGTTCAGTAATAACTGTCCATGCTTCTCTCTTGCTTTTACTCTCTATCGCAGTCGAAGTGAAAATGGAATGAATCACTACGAGTAAAAATATTCTATAGAGAAAATGAGAAGTACCCTCGACTGTTATACAACATCCCTTTAGCGCTCTTTATAAAATTTTCTGTCACTCATACATCGAATGACCCAATGCACCTAATACACTTTCACGTTTAAAACATCACAAGAACCTAAGTAATCTGATTGAAAATCAGATTTAATAACCGCTCCTCTATCGGACATGTCGCTGATTAAGATATGGGACAGTCTGTATCTTAAATCTGTCGCGCATGTCAGATTGGCGACCAATCACAGTCCAACTTCAACGGACGAAGCCTATCCAAGCAAATAATAATCTTCGATGGTTGCTCATGTAGAGCAAGAACTTCGTCAGCCGCCTGGGTTGGATTTTTTTGCGCCTTGTTCACTACAGAAATAATCGGATAGGCACCTATTCGCCCGTTGAAGTTGGACTGTGATTGGTCGCCAGTCTGATCACATGCGCGACAGATTTAAGATACAGACTGTCTCAGATCTTAATTAGCGGCATGTCCGATAGAGGAGCGGTTATTAAATCTGACTTTTAATCAGATTGGAACCAAAGGTGATCCCTGTGATGATCCGTATCCCAGTCACGCCTTTACTGGAGCTATCCACGTGGATATCCCGAATGACATGACCACCGGCCCGAGAGGCACAAACATTTCAGATGCCATGATACAATAGCCTAATGAGTTACCTGCTGGAAAATGATGAACCATACGACCGCCAGACGCAAAAAACGGCCTAAACGAGGAAGTATTTATAGAATGCAATTTCGTATTCAGAACTAATACTTGTGAGGCCCGACGCATACCAAGCGCTTCATTCTCCACCATGTGTAGAAGTTACAAAACTAAAATCACAATGATTTGTACAGAGAGCAAGCCTCGGGGACGGAACGTCCACCAGCAGAATTTCACCATATACAGGCAACAAATAAACGCAACATTAGAAGGGTGATAGAGCGCGACTCCGGGTATAGTGTGATAAGTTTCAGGCCCCGAAAATCGGAGGTATGAAGATCTTCGGTAATACGCTGCAGGACTGTCAACTCAAGTTATTGGCAGACAGTGGCCGTGAGTTGTTTCAGGTGTTTCCATTCCAGTGATTGGCCTTTCGATCATCGCAGTTTAAATTAATTCGAGCCTTCTTATTGGCTCGCTATTTATAAGAGACCGAACTATTCAACGACTCGGTTGACGGTCTAACAAGACGACCACGGTTTCGATCTGAAAATCTGCAGGCTGACACGTAAAATGTTGTTACATCACCCAGACTTTGGCCAAATATCAGGCGGATCCAATATTATAAACTACTTGCGGTAAGTATTCACCCTGGTTTCACATTTATCAAAATTACCGGCAATTAATTTAAATAAAAGACTGAGAAACTATTCCAGAATATTTATTGTATTTTATTAATAATGATTATTGTGTGTTATCACATATATAACCATCGGATAATTATTTGATATGACACACGTTATGATATCGATTCACAGCAATATGATTGGTCAATATAGTTTCATTCAGGAGATTCGACCTATCAAAAGCTACAACAGTTTTGTTGGATAGAAGTTCGTCTCCAGCATTGCTCTGGCATATTTTGGTCGATTTTCGGTCAGATTTTTTTAAATTATCCTTTATGCAATTTCTCCGCCAAAACTGCATGATAAATTGGTAAATATTAATCTGTTGTGTAATAAAATAGTTTTTGCCCACATTTCCTGGAGGAAAAGCAGAAAAATGACGAAAACATCACTTTCCTAGTACTCCACGTGGCTACAATGTACTTATTATTCACATCCATGTTTGGGGATAGAAGTAGAAGTAGTATTAGTAACGGTTCTACGTGCCTAAGCTGTACCCCCTGTATAGTGTATTGGGCAACTCTGTCGAATATGTTCGTATAGACCTAGCTTGATTGACATATGCTGAGTTTGCTGACCTGGATGATGTGGATTGCTATTCCTTTCGACATTGTCCACTTCTGTATTTGTTTAGACTATTCAGGTCAATCGAACGAGTTGTCTCGTTAAACTACAGAAAGGTCGAAATGTACGTAACTATACATGTGAGGTTAATTCAGGGTCAGATAACGTGAATATCATATAATTTGTTCTACCTGTTTAAACCCCGGCTTTCTCCCGATCAAGGTCATTCCTATAATGCGCACAGTGTAGGACACATTAGGTTCCAACATTACGTTTGGAAGACTTGTGAAATATGGCGTCGTTTGCTCGACCGGAACTCAATTCAGAACAACGACACGATAGGACGACCGGATCACCCGAGTATAACACAGAACTATCTACTGGTACACCTATTGTTGCTGATACAATAAATGGCCGTGTTTTGATAAACGACAGGCTTGAGCTTCAACCGTCAGACCAAGATATAGAGCTCAGCCAAGAGAATGGAACTGATGCTCCTCCGGATGGCGGTTGGGGGTGGTTCGTTGTCCTTGGCAGCGCAGTAGAGCATTTTATAATTGGTAAGCTTCCCTCTGATATACGGTATACAAAATGTAAATGTCCTCGTGATAACAATGTTTGAACTACTTCTTCGTGACTGGCAAATGAGACGTTGTTGGTGTCGACACAGACATTCTCATTTTGAGTCAAAATCACCAAGTTGCTACTGTTATTACGTGTACAAGCTGTAGGCCTATCACGACTACCTCTGTATAAATCGCTTAGGTTATCTTGTTTTTCTCACAGGCGGACTGGAACGAGGTGGAGGGGTTATATACCTACAACTACTGGATAAATTTGAGGGCTCGGCCTCTACCACGTCTTGGATAGCGGCTATAGGCTCCGGATTAAGACTAATATTAGGTGAGTATAATGCTATGACTAACGTGGGTTTCAATATACGCCTGAGCCACGACCTAAGACTGCAATAACGGGACTTCTACCACACCCCATGTGTTTTACCAAATAACATTATTACATATAAGGAAGGAAGCACAAGTGACATCTAATTCCAATAGACGTCACTTAATAAGCCGCTCGGCATGGATAGTTTGACGGTATGATTCTCTTCATGTGACAAGTTGCACTCTACCAGAACGTTGATAGGATAATCCGTGTACTACGACATGATAATTGGATATGAAGTACCGGGTCTACAGTAATGTATTTAAAAATCCAACGTTCACGCTATAGTTGGAATATTCTTGAAATATATTAGTGATTGTTAACACTGTCTTTCGTCATTTTGAACATCAAAAGCCTTTTTGCATGCCTGTAGCTGTCATACTGTGGAATCGTCCCCTGTATGTCAGTTTCGGGCACGAGACTTGCAGGTGTTGTCTGCTCCGATTAGTTGATGGACCAACGCATTTTTTTTGTCAGGTATGGGGGTGGTAACGTGTAATATACATGATGAAATATTCGTTTGCACAAAAAATCTTCAAAATTCTACCGTTTGTAATATAGTAGACTAGAAATAATGGCTTGTTTACGGTGGTAAAACAAATAGGCAGAGTCCTCACGTCTGATCACTCAGGCCTACGGCCTTCGTGACCAAACTTAGACTCCTATTGCATCGCGATCTATTAAACAAGCAATTATTTCTTAAATCAACAGACACCAATTTTGAGATTCAAAAGTTATTTGGCCTAGATAAAATAGGTCAAGGCCAAGCATCTTCACTAGGTTTTTGACTCATCGTCAGTTGCATATGTTATATGAATCTGAAGAGCTTGGCTGTAATCATTCAAGATTGTGTCAACAAGCAAAATGGACAGGCGGACAGAGGGGCCGAGCAGACAATACCCGTTCTGTCAAATTTTGGCAAAGGGGTAAAATCAATAAAAAATTCACTACATACGTACTGAGGCCTATCGGCTTCAAGAAACGCTGTCGTATGAAATTAATAAAAATACGGCACACCTCTGAATAACAAACGCCGCTTTGCATCCATACATCCTCGCAATACCGGGGGGAGGGGGGGGGGGGGTATTTGCAATTAAAGAAACCCTGGTACAGTTTGGTTGTTATCCCAGTCGCTCGCCTACAAGCCCAACTGCAGGAGTGCTGCAGTAAATTAGGTCACCCGTTTAAATCCATTTCAAATATCGAACGAGCGCCCTCAAGTTCGCTGAACAATATATTCATTTCCGTCAATATTAGAGGTGGGTGTCAATTATTGTTGGAATCAATAGAATCAATATCGGTATGTAAAAATCTTACAAAGTATAGTATAGTATATCAATTAAAGATGGTAATCTATGGCAAGCCAAAGCGCTTTTTATTCCGAATTTCCGATATCGGGAATTCAATTCCCGATATCGGAAATTCTAATTTCCGATATCGGAAATTGCAATTCCCGATATCGGGAATAGAATTTCCGATATCGGAAATTCAGTGGCAATTTTCGATATCGGAAATAGAATTTCCCATATCGGGAATTCAATTTCCGATATCGGAAATTGTCACCGAATTTCCCATATCGGAAATGAAAGATGGAAGCTTTACAAAACCTAGGGGTGCATTCCACACCTAAATGATGTGCGGCTAAAAACAGGCATGGGTTCGGATCTTCGGCCATAAATAGATGTAAAATTTTTAACAAAAACCTTGTAAAAGTATATATTTTCTAAATGGGCACACTCGTGCCCTTATTTCAGGAGACTTGTGAGCTATTGAAATTGAAAAGGAAAGACGTGCAATCCTCCGTAACCCTTCTTCAACTTTTCTGAAAAACTCCATAAAATATATGAAAATGTGTCAAATTCTACCCGCAACCCAGCGAAAACGTATGAAATGATTTTCTTTTTATGTATGTTAAAGTGTTTCCCGTCCAAAGGACAATTTAAAATGGCGGGAAAAAAACAGGGGGTCGACCTACTCGTTTTTTGTAAAATTTTATGGCCGTAAAGGAATCATCATCTTCGCTTCCCGAAAAAGTGCGGATTTTGATCCGCCAGATATTCAATTCCGGACACGATTAACTCTGAAGAGGCGAGTGGGTGAGATCAACAAGCAATTATTATATCCTCGTTTGGAGAAATGGTTACGTCCAGCAGGGTGATACTATAGATATCAGTTAGCAGAAAGGTAAGAAGAATTACCTTGCTGTCAAAATCGGGCGACCTTCCCTATTATAAAATTAGGGAGACAACACTTTGTACGAAACCGTGGCAAGTGTGGAGTGCACCCTAGAGTTGCAATTTCCGATATCGAAAATTCAGTGACAATTTCCGAAATCGGAAATTGCATTTCCGATATCGGAAATTGAATTTCCGATAACGGGAATTGAAATTGAACGGAAATTGAAGGCCATGAATTTCCGATATCGGAAATTTTAATTCCGATATCGGAAATTCTCGAATAAAAAGCACTTTGGCTTGCCATAGTAATCAGTCCACGCGTCCCTAGAACTATACCAGATTGTAAATAGAAGAATCTGGTCTGTGTGAACATTGGAGAACTCGTTGTAACCATGAACAATATCATGAAATTTACTTCTTTTTTTTATTTTTTATTAATTTATTACCGTATATACATATATATATTTACATTTCACAATATACATTACATCAATTTCCAATCAATCTGTAGCAATTGCATACATGTTGCAGTACAAATATAAGATAATTTCCTACGAGTTCTGCATATGTTTTTCACATTTTAAAGTGTATACATTTTTCCACATTTGATCATTACATACCATTCATTCACATTTTTCAAAGGCTTTCTTGCATGTCAGAATTTCTTTATACATTTTCTCTAATATAATTGAGTGCATTTAATATAATTTACTTTGAATTTCCCTCGATACTGAATCGGTATGATGCATAACTAGTCGCTATATGATTTAAATATAGATGATTAATCTTCTTTATTGTCAGATAAATATTCACAATAAACATTAGCCAAAGGCTAGTCAGTACGATATTGAAAATATAGCTGTATAAATATTTACATACGTATCTACGATGGTTATAAGATTGTGGATATAGACATAGAACCAACAACAAATTCTTTGGATATGTAACTTTGTAAGTACTAGTGTCCCGTGAAAAAACCTCAAATTCTCCACGGATGTAAAAATGACGTCACAACTTCCGACGGTGGCGCCATCTGTACACTTTGGACGCAAGGGAGACAACTCTGGCTGGTACATGGGGCGTGACCTCTGGACATATCCAGACTTGTCATCGGCAATGGCGGATCACTATAGGTCGGTTAGCCTTTGACCTTTGTATTCATCCGCGGTGATGCGGTCATGTCTGGCGGTGATGCGGTCGCCTCCGCGGAGAAAAAGTAGTCCCCAGAATTTGAAAACGCTGCATGGTCCGATTGGGTCGAGTGAGGTATCAAAGTGAAGCATTCGTGAAGGGACATCTGATGGGCTGGGTGCGGGGTTGAAATAGCGCCATTCTGCGCATGCGCGGTGGCCAAAGGGTATGGAAATAAACGTTTTGGAGCTAGGGGAGCCACTAATGGTCCGATGGGGTCGAGTGAGGTATCAATATGAAGCATTCGTAAAGGGGCATCTGATGGGCTGGGTGTGGGGTTGAAATAGCGCCATTCTGCGCATGCGCGGTGGCCCAAGAGTATGGAAATATACGTTTTGGGGTCTAGGGGAGCCCCTAATGGGCCTATGGAGTCGTATGAGGTATCAATGTGAAGCACACATGAGGGGGCATCCCCCTGGACTAGTGCCTCGGTAGTGGTCACCAGTCTGCGCATGCGCAGACAGGGAATTGTGGGAAAAGGGTATGGAGATAGACGTTTTGGGATCTAGGTAAGCCCCTAGTGGGCCGATAGGGTCAAGTGAGGTATCAATGTGAAGCATAGGTGAGGGGGCATCTCACTGGACTAGTGACTGAGGCGTTGTCACCATTCTGCGCATGCGCAGACAGGGAATTGTGGGAAAAGGGTATGGACATAGACGTTTTGGGGTCGACATGGGCCACTCGTGGTCCTATGGAGTCGAGTGAGCTATCAATATGAAGCATTCGTAAAGGGGCATCCGACGGAATGGTTGGCACGTGGAACTGACGTCATTCTGCGCATGCGCAGTAGACCAAGTGTATGAAAATAGACGTTTTGGGATCTAGGAGAGCCCCTAGTGGGCCGATAGGGTCAAGTGAGGTATCAATGTGAAGCATAGGTGAGGGGGCATCTCACTGGACTAGTGACTCGGGCGTTGTCACCATTCTGCGCATGCGCAGACAGGGAATTGTGGGAAAAGGGTATGGACATAGACGTTTTGGGGTCGACATGGGCCACTCGTGGTCCTATGGAGTCGTATGGGGTATCCATGTGAAGCATTCGTGAAGGCGCATCCGACGGGGTGGGTGGCACGTGGAACTGACGTCATTTTGCGCATGCGCAGTAGACCAAGTGTATGAAAATAGACGTTTTGGGATCTAGGAGAGCCCCTAGTGGGCCGATGGGGTCGAGTGAGATATCCATGTGAAGCCTATGTGCGGGAGCATCCGCTTGGACTAGTGGCTCGGCCGTTGTCAGCATTCTGCGCATGCGCAGACAGGGAATTGTGGGAACAGGGTATGAAAATAGACGTTTTCGGGGCTAGGTGGGCCACTATTGGTCCGATTGGGTCGATTGAGGTATCGAAGTGAAGCATTCGTGAAGGGGCATCCAGTCGTGTGTGGGTGCATGTAAAGTTCGGATTTTGTCCGAAAATATAAAAAGCGGAACACGGACTTTACCCCTAAAATAGGGGAATACACCTATCAACCCTATCCCAATTTCGGAGCTCCGGAGCTCCGAGTTCCAAGAGCTCCGGAGCTCCGAGTTCCAAGAGCTCCTGAGCTCCGAGTTTCAAGAGCTCCGGAGCTCCGAGTTCCAAGAGCTCCGGAGCTCCGAGTTCCAAGAGCTCCGAGTTCCAAGAGCTCCGGAGCTCCGAGTTCCAAGAGCTCCGGAGCTCCGAGTTCCAAGAGCTCCGGAGCTCCGAGTTCCATGAGCTCCGGAGCTCCAAGAGCTCTGGAGCTCCGAGATCTGGTGGCATTCATCCCATTGGCTGGGTGCCAAGTTTTATATGGGCCGGGTGCCCATTGGCTCAGTGCCAAGTTTTTCGCTATAAAAAGGGGTTCATTTTGCAGTTCGGAGCTCCGGAGCTCCAAGAGCTCAGAAAGGAGCTCCAAAAGCTCCAAGAGCTCGAAGAGCTCCAAGAGCTCCGGAGCTCCGAGCTCAAAGAGTTCTGGAGCTCCAAGAGCTCCACCCCACGGGAGCTCCCACCACCACCGGGCGTTGACATCCGCGAGCTCGGAGCTCTTGCATATAAACACACATGCATCTGTGGAAGCTTCATTATACGCCTGGTGTCAGTGGAGACGAGAGCCATGGTTTACGCATGTCACTTGTGTTCGAAGTCATTTTCCACGCCATTTAATCTACGTAGACATTTGCTTTTCACACATAATAATCGTATACAGGGAAGCCATCTCAAGGAACGGAGTCCCGATAACGCGCAAATTCAAAGTACGCGCGAAGAACGATCAACACCTACGTCACACACGACAGTATTACAGCATCCTTATACGATGACGGTGAGCGGCCCCACGGGGTGTGGAAAGACGTCCTGGGTGATGAAGTTCTTAGAGGAAGGTGTGGCAATCCCAGCTCCGACACGTGTTGTTTGGTGTTATAGCCAATGGCAGCCCGCCTACGAAACTACGCGACTACAGAATGTGAGCTTTGTCCCAGGAATTCCTCACGACATAGACGAACCCTATTACTTCGATTCTGAGCAGACTAATGTGGTAGTGCTCGATGATCTGATGAGTGCGGCCAAGGACAATTCGAAAATCGCCGACCTATTCACCAAAGGGTCCCATCATCGCAATCTGTCCGTCATCTATTTGACTCAGAATCTCTTTCCTCAAGGGAAGGCGTCCAGAGATATTGCGTTGAACTGCTAATACTTTGTGTTGTTCTCCAACCCCATCGACAGAGCACAAATCCGTGTGTTTGGTAGTCGAATTTATCCGCAGAACATCGACCATTTCATGCGGGCGTTTCAAGGAGCGACAAGTCGTCCGTACGGCTACCTGTTCGTAGATTTAAAAGCCCATACCCCGGAAGATCGTCGGCTGACGACCCACCTGTTACCCAGCGAGGGATCACCGCAGCCTCTACACCATCTACCGAGTCCACATCTGGCAGAGCAGCAACCCGCTCCCGTACAACAGGTCCCCTTCATACCATTAGTCCCCGAATACCACCCAACCGTGAAAGACCCACCCGTGCCCGTACAAGGGAATGAACATAATGTGAACTCGAGGCTATGGAAGGCTTTGTTCACAGAAAGAATGAACGCCGAGCTGGGGGAGATGTTGGAGGCCACAGGAGACAAGTTTCACCGCAAAGGGTATTCGAAAGAGGACGCTGCAATGTTAGCCCATAATACTTTGGCACCCAGACTACGACGGGCTTTACGTCAGCAGTATGGCGACCTCTTGACCCATATGAAATTGTTGGACAAGGACCCAGTCCATATGGAAATCGAAAGAACAGCGTCGATGTTGAAAACCTCGGGTATGAACTGGAAAGCGGCGTATGTCACCGCAATAGCACAAGAAAAACATTTGTTCGAACGCATCATTAAGACCAAAAGCGTCTCACTATAAATAGACCACATGACACCAGTCCTCTCATTTCACCATGAGCACTGCAGAGTCCAACTTGCTTGAACCCGACAACGAGGATATTCTAGCCGAAGCGTTACGTCAAGCCAATGTCGATGCTATTATTGATACAGCTCAAGGTGGAATCAATGACCAACGCATGCCTTCACATCTTATCACGCTCATAGATGACATCCAGTGGGTGACACGGGTATGTCTTCTGCTGCATAAGAAACAGATAGTACCAGAAGAGGATACCAACACAACTACCCGTGCCCAGAATCTGCTGACCCTGCATGAGGCATTTCAAACCTTTATGGAGACCCAGCTGGAGACGGGGACTTATCTTCTTCAACCTCCAACATCAACGTCCAATGATGATGGACATGGCGTAACGCGTTGAGACAGGTATGGGGACGGGCGTTAAGGCGTTGAGACGGACGTTGGCGGGCGTCATCGCATTTCGAGGTATTGGTGTCTAGAAAAATGAGAGTTTGTGAGCTAGTTCACCAGGGCGTTGAAGCGTTAAGCTAGGCGTTGACTGGCGTTATAAAAGCATGTGTATTCACAAAACACGCACAATCGACGTTTCACTCAGCAGACACTCTACAACAATGTTCACGTGTACGACTTGCTGGAAGCCCTTTCATCGCCTGGACAGTTTACGTTGTCACACACATGCATGCCACGAAGTACCCACTCACACATGTGCAGAGTGTGATATAGTCTTTAAGCATCCCAGTCAATTGAAACGTCACCATAGTGTCATACACGGATCACGCTCGCCACTCTCGAGACCGGATATTTCAATTCCCATGGGAATGCATCCTCGAATGGAAGAACCCATGGGGGTCGATCCCCCGCCCCGAATTGACGAGCCGATGGTGACAGATCCCAGTGTCCAGGAGCCCTTTCATCTCCCTTCCCTACATCCTCGAATGGAAGAACCTATGGAGGTCGATCCGCTGTTCCGAATTGAAGAGCCGATAGTGATTCATCCCAGTGTCGAGGATGCCTTCTATCTCCTTTCCCTGCGCTGAATGCGCTGAAGCGTTAAGCTAAGCTTTGACGGGCGTCTATAAAATGAAGTGTATTTTCAAAACACGCTCAGTCGACGTTCAACCATCGACATGGCTTATACTTGCTTTGAGTGCGGACGCACGTTCACCAGACATTACGATATGATGCGACACCAGAAGACTTTCCATCCAGACTCCGAGGATCCCACTGAGGAAGCGGATGAGAGTGTATCGACTGATACCGAAACCGGGATTGCTGACAGTCTATCTACTGATACAGAGAGCTTGACCTCAGACAGTCAGCCTACATCACAGGAAAGTGAGACAGAGCCTACCTTCTGGGATCGTATTGTGGATGAAGCTATTCGTAGATATGCTGCGGTAATCGAAGACGACGGACAGGATAACTTACAACAGGCGTACACCGAAATGCGCCCCTGCATCAGGAAAACAGCCATGGCGATCTATAAGCGGTATAGCCTGCTGCCCCTTGAAATGAAAGGCGACCCCACACACAGGTCCATCATGAAGACCAAGCGTCACTTGGAAGAGAACATGGGGCTACCATCCACCGAGGCCCTGGAAAATGCGATTAGAATGCGCAAACAACTGTTTCAGGACATGCTGCCCGACGAATATCCAGGCCTGCCCGACGACGATTAGAACAAACGGCTGAGAGCGAACTGGGCCAAAGATGGGACTTTCTTAAGGACGGCTTCTGATTGGACAAGGGCAGCCGAGAATACATCTAACGGGCAAGAACGAATATGGTAGGACCAAATGGCGGTCTCTGATTGGACAAGAGTATTCTTGAATTGTAAACATACCCAACGCGGCTCCCCCAGCGTGGTTATGTTATGATGGAGGGGAAAATAAACTATATGAAAAAACTTGTTGTTGTTGTTGTTCTCTCATCCTTGCTGTTGTTGTTCTTCTCTCATCTGTCTATATCATGGCGTCAAGGTGTTATGCTAGGGCGTTAAGGCGAGCGTTGACGGGCGTCACTGCATTTCCAATGAATTAGTGAGAATTCCATGAAAATCAGAGCTTTTGGGGTAATTGTTGAGCTTGGCGTTGGCGGGCGTTGCTCACAATTCCCTGTCTGCGCATGCGCAGAATGGTGACAACGCCCGAGCCACTAGTCCAGTCAGATGCTCCCTTATGTGTGCTTCACATTGATACCTCACTCGACCTAATCGGACCAATAGTGGCCCACCTAACCCCGAAAACGTCTATTTTCATACCCTTTTCCCACAATTCTCTGTGTGCTCATGCGCAGAATGTTGACAACGGCCGAGCCACTAGTCCAAGCGGATGCTCCCGCACATAGGCTTCACATGGATACCTCCCTCGACCCCATCGGCCCACTAGGGGCTCTCCTAGATCCCAAAACGTCTATTTTCATACACTTGGTCTACTGCGCATGCACAGAATGACGCCAGTTCCACGTGCCACCCAACCCGTCGGATGCGCCTTCACGAATGCTTCACATGGATACCCCATACGACTCCATAGGACCACGAGTGGCCCATGTCGACCCCAAAACGTCTATGTCCATACCCTTTTCCCACAATTCCCTGTCTGTGCATGCGCCGAATGGTGACAACGCCCGAGTCACTAGTCCAGTGAGATGCCCCCTCACCTATGCTTCACATTGATACCTCACTTGACCCTATCGGCCCACTAGGGGCTTACCTAAATCCCAAAACGTCTATTTCCATACCCTTTTCCCATAATTCCCTGTTTGCGCATGCGCAGACTGGTGACCACGACCGAGACACTAGTCCAGGGGGATGCCCCCTCATGTGTGCTTCACATTGATACCCCATACGACTCCATAGGCCCATTAGGGGCTCCCCTAGACCCCAACACGTCTATTTCCATACCTTTGGGCCACCGCGCATGCGCAGAATGGCGCTATTTCACACCCAGCCCATCAGATGCCCCTTTACGAATGCTTCATATTGATACCTCACTCGACCCCATCGGACCACGAGTGGCCCATGTCGACCCCAAAACGTCTATGTCCATACCCTTTTCCCCACAATTCCCTGTCTGCGCATGCGCAGAATGGTGACAACGCCCGAGTCACTAGTCCAGTGAGATGCCCCCTCACCTATGCTTCACATTGATACCTCACTTGACCCTATCGGCCCATTAGGGGCTTACCTAGATCCCAAAACGTCTATCTCCATACCCTTTTCCCACAATTCCCTGTCTGCGCATGCGCAGACTGGTGACCACGACCGAGACACTAGTCCAGGGGGATGCCCCCTCATGTGTACTTCACATTGATACTTCATACGACTCCATAGGCCCATTAGGGGCTCCCCTAGACCCCAAAACGTATATTTCCATACCCTTGGGCCACCGCGCATGCGCAGAATGGCGCTATTTCAACCCCACACCCAGCCCATCAGATACCCCTTTACGAATGCTTCATATTGATACCTCACTCGACCCCATCGGACCATTAGTGGCTCCCCTAGCTCCAAAACGTTTATTTCCATACCCTTTGGCCACCGCGCATGCGCAGAATGGCGCTATTTCAACCCCGCACCCAGCCCATCAGATGTCCCTTCACGAATGCTTCACTTTGATACCTCACTCGACCCAATCGGACCATGCAGCGTATTTAAATGCTGGGGACTACTTTTTCTCCGCGGAGGCGACCGCATCACCGCCAGACATGACCGCATCACCGCGGATGAATACAAAGGTCAAAGGTTAACCGACCTATAGTGATCCGCCATTGCCGATGACAAGTCTGGACATGTCCAGAGGTCACGCCCCATGTACCAGCCAGAGTTTTCTCCCTTGCGTCCAAAGTGTACAGATGGCGCCACCGTCGGAAGTTGTGACGTCATTTTTACATCCGGGGAGAATTTGAGGTTTTTTCACGGGACACTACTACTTATGTAACTGCTGTTATCACGTCGATACACAACGCGAGATGGAACATTTACTTTCAGGCCCGGTAGCAAGTGCCCTATGTAATCGGTTCTCCACCCGGAAAGTGGTCTTGGTTGGTTCGGCTCTCTTCACTGTAGCGTGTATACTCACCGCTTTCGCCCCGGCTCTGTTCTTTGTTCATCTCAGTTTCGGGGTACTTGGAGGTAAGGTATTCTCCTACATTTCATGTACGTGTACCATCGCTACACCATAGTTTGAACATAAACTATTGGGTTTGTACAGACAACTTCACACGACCGACGTTTTGTAAATTGTGAGATTTTCACAAAGCAACACACGTCAAAATTATTTCCCAATCGCCGATGGGCATAGAGGTTTTTCACATCAGATATTTTGGAACATTATTTGGAGAAACAGTGTTTCTTTTTTTAAGTTTTAGCTTAGGATGGCCCCATTTTGTATCATCTTTATCAAATTAATATTTCGATTTAATATTGCTGTGAGATAAACCAAGGCCCTGAAAGTGCTCTAGTTTTCGTCTTAAGTCATACATCGAGCCAGAAATTTGGACTATATTTTTACTGGCAGTATGTACCTATATACGCCTTTCGAGATAGAGGGGACATTCCGGAAGGTGAACTTGGAAGATATTGGCCCAAATAGGGTCAGAGGGCATGCCCTGAGAAACTCCAAACTAGATGGGGTGGAATGAGGTTGTTCACATGGATCACATGGTTCAAATTTCCTGTAAGGCTGTTTCACTGGTCTCTATCTTTTGAATCATCCGAGGATATGCATTGCTAATCCATTGAAATTTTTGAAGATGACCTGAAATTGAGGTCAATAAAGGTCAATAGGTTTACCTACAAGAATACACACAGTCTGTAATGGAAGAGCTCCATTGATTTTCCAGACCATTTTCCTGGATTTAACTGAATGTTATGCTAGTAAGCTATCTACAGCAAATTTTAAGAACCATTCAGAACGTCTGTCCAGTTTATTACGCTCTGAAACATCCGTCATAACACATACCATATCCTGTGAAATCAATGTAAACACCCGAATGCGTTCACACGTTGGGGGTGTCACTCTGTTACCAAGATATAGGCTTTACACGAAGTTATAATTTAACTACCACCAAAAGGCAGAAGACGCCATCTTGAATAAATCTGATATTTATCCAAGAGTATAGGTTATAATATAGATCTGAGCAGTTAGTCCTGCAGCAGGAGCTGACAAAAGGCCTTTTTTTAACAGGCGGGGCCTGCAGTACCACATTTGTCACCACACTTTAAATTAATCCTTGAACTGTGGAACGACATGCTGAAATCGTGCACGAATTGAGTATGCCGCCATTCTCCAACATAGTCGCATTTTTGGTATGAAAATGAAGATTTCGTGAACTAGACACGAGATGGACATAGAGATTTGAATGTAGAAAAATCCCTTTTTTTAGACAGCTGGATGAGATATCACATTTATCATGTGACTATCATGCTCAAACTCTATATCTCTTGGACTGTTCCAAATGGTTGGGCGATTTTAAAGTAAAAATATGTACTTTGGGAGAAAAGTAGTTAATTGAGAATCTGATAGATTGTCAGACAATTTAAATATGACAGATCAAGTTCCAAGATGACGAATGGCACTTGGTTTAAATGCCACATCGCATATGCCATACAGAAAGGGAGATTAGAGGTTTAGAGGTACAGTGTCCGTAATGAAACTGGTCCTTGGAAAATATCACGTACTGGTCTGATTTGATTCGAACTCCCGTGTCGCATGCCGCTTTTGTCAAACAAGAGAAACACGTATTAGCTCATTCACGACATTATGCAGTAATTGCAAACAAATGATAATTTCCAAGTCCGTTCTTTCTCACCCACCAAAGGCTACATAGACGATCTTCATTGGATAATGCCTATGTAACCATGGAGGATATTGTATCCACCTGCATTGGACAGTAATATTCATAGAAGAGGGTCTGCATATGACGTATCCATATATTGCCTAGTAGCATTTGCTAGAATGAGCGGAACATGTAAGGATTGCATTCAACGTCGCAATACAATTGTAAAGAAACTGATTGGACAAGGTTGTCTCATCAGTGCCTTCACTCATTCTCAAATTTGGTGAAAATATCACATACTAGCAAAGTACGATCATAGTACACGTGCCCTTTGGCACTACGTTGTAACTTGTGCTTTATTCCGCTTCATCTGGGGCTAGAGACCATCTGAACATCACGTAACACTAGATCTTCCCAATGTTCATATGAGCGGTCACAATCATTACGTGACTGAGATACGATAATCAAGAAAACATCTTCGAAAGTAAATTGAAAAAAAAGAATAGAAATAAGTGATACGGATTTGACGATAGGAATACCATTATATCTTGTCGACATCATTGAAAACTGATGACCGCTTCTCCTTTGCGAGAAACTAGGTTCATATATATTTCATGCCGGTCTGGAAGTCTCCAGGGCTTTTCAAGCATGAGATGTATCGATTTTAGATAAAAAAAGTAGGTCGTGACCCTTCTATGTATATATTGTATTATCCGTTAGGATAAAAATCAGTATACAGTATAGTAGTAAAATTCTCCAGCTAGAGCTTGAAATTATCCTTCCGCCTTTTAATTCGTGCATTGATTTGCCTGAGTTGTTTCTTTCTCTTGATATATTTATATTGTTTAGGTTCAATATATCATTTGAAGTATTTGATTATGTGTTTAAGTGGTAATTTCCAGCATTCGTATTTTTTTTGGTATTAATTACAAGCGTCTGGTCCGTCATTCATAATCCAGCCGTCGTCCATTAGAGAATATCCGCGTCCATAATCCAAAGACCTATTCCATATTCCATATAACAGTATTAGCACCAAATTCAAAAAGACAATCATAGTATACATAAACATAGGCTTGTTTCCTGCAAGAGAGAAGCGGTCAACAGTTCCTGGGCGGTAAGGAGAGGGACTTAGGGGGATTCAGGTTGGGTGTTATGCATTGACGTGAGTTTTTTTTTCTTTTCTCTGTTTGATCAACAGAATCGTACTAAAATAAATATTATTTAATACTAACATTATATTCGCTTTGTCAAGTTCGTTATGTTAGTCGACTTCCTTTAGATCCAGATATACAGTGTGTACAATGAAATTTAGTCCATGAGCCTCTGCTATCTGTCAAGGCTTAAGCTGTACACGAGGTCACTAATTTGATACACTAATATCAGGGGCAATTTGATGTAAGCATACTTTATGTGTACAGAGATAGGTCATAGCTGGAAACACCAAGATCTGCTGACCTCTGCTGCTCAAGTGCCAGATTATGGGCGTCTAAGATAAATAGAGCCTATAGGCTTTGGGATGTATACATTTTTGCTAATCTAAGATTTTAGGTAGATGAGAGTATGATGCATTGTCGATAGCAGTGCAAGAAATTGTTCCAGATGATGGTTTGGGAAAATATATATCATTATGACCCTATTGCAATGTACAGTTATTATATCTCGTGAACAATATTGACTGGTATTGGTATAAAAAAGTTTTCTCTTTGGTGGCATTTCCTATGGTGGGTAACGTCTGAAAGATTTTTCCTTTAAGATAAACATTGTTGCGTGTTGATAAGGAACCATTGTCCCTGAGCATTATGATTCCTTATCATGTAGTATATTAAGAGTACAATTTTAGATGCAAAAAGCAAAAATTGGACAGAAAGGTTTTTAAAGTCGCCCATTGTTCATCAGATGTGCGTAAGGCATATCATAAATGCACATAGTCCTAAATATATATTTCCCCAAACCATCCACTGATTCAATCACAGATGAATTGGCAGAGTGTCAAGAATAACTCGCAACTCGATAACAAGGTTAGCGTCGCATCTGGCTATGAACACATAGCACTCGTTGTTGAGAATGGCCGGATTTGTAGACTACTGGGAGTGCATGATAATACACTAAAATTTGTAGGTCTTTGACAGAATCTATTCAGTTCCTGAGTTGTTGATGATTTGTGCTTATACCACTACTTGTGTTATGCCTGAGCGATTTGACTAGGAGGCCTGCCCAGGCCTGGAAATTGACTACTTTGCCCTCTCTCTCCCTTCAATTTTATTCTCATTCCTTGGACTAGAAGTCCAACAATGAAACTTCCAACAATGTATATTCGGGTTAGATCCATCAAAATAATATCAATAAACAAATAAAAAATTCAAGATGGCTGCTTTGATGACATCGCAATGACGTCATATCTTGTAAATGCATTTTTGGGTATATTCTTCGTCAGATTTACCGATTTTTTTATTTGTGGTATTTTGTCCCATAAACTACACATTGAATTAGTAGATAATCTTTTAGGGCTTTTACACAAAGGAAAAATATCATTCACACCCTAATTGCAGCCATGATCATCTGCTCGGAGCGGTGTGCAAAGTTGCCAAAAATGACCCCAATATGACAAGCTATCAAGTCACGGAGTGTCAGCCATTACTTTTTTGTCGTTTCGAAGATTGTGTAGAAATTTCGGTAGAAGGCTCTCCGGGCCATGTAAGGTTAATGATTTGTGTTTTCTTTTATAGTTCCTCTGAAATCGTATTCGTTTAAATTTATGAATATTTTCAACATCTTTGGTATTTGTTCATATTTGTGTTCTTTGGATTGCGTAACGGAAAATACCTAACCTGTTTAACCTTCCCATCTCTCATCGTGTAAAACTCTGCGAGGTACGCTAGAAAAGTTTTCCGACTTCATAATCAGGGTAGAAAATACCGGGATTTACCGAATATGACGAGTTTCTTTCCGCGTGCATGTAATTATCGCGAATATTCCCACTCGCGATATACGCTAAAATTAAATGCATTTGGACAAAATATGTTTTAATACTATAGAGAACGACTTTTGGAACTTCATTTGGAAAAGAGAATACTGAGTAAAGATACGGATGTAAAGATAGGAACATCATTATATCTCACATCATTGAAAATTGCTGACCGCTTCTTTTTTGTAATGAAGTAACTTATTTTCTGTTTATTTCCATGTTTTATTTGTGCTCGCTTTAATATTTATCTTAACAGTATCTTATGGATAAGAAATTGCTATGGACAGGAACATTTCTTATGGACGAAGGCTATCTGCTAAATGGCGGATATGAAGATTGTAATATAGACTTCCCAACATCCTCGGTTACTCGCATTTAAGCGAGATTATCGTAGTTCGGATCAGGAAAGTTGTTTATAATAAATAAATGCCTTTTTTCAGGAATTGGTTTGGCTTTGTGTTATACACCCTGTGTGGTCATCGTCGGTATGTACTTCGACAAGAAGCGTGGTCTAGCAGTCGGGTTGGCCACGGCAGGTTCGGGGGTGGGCACATTTTGCATTCCACCTCTAACAGAATACTTGTTCAACGTCTACGGGTTCACAGGGGCGTTCATTATAATCGGATCCCTCGTCTTCAATATGTCAATATGTGCCATGTTATTTCGGCCTCTCAAGCTTCATTGGAAAATTAACAGGTGAGAATGATCACTTTTTACCCCTCAGCCCGAATGGGCATAGAGGTGTTGTTGTGGATCCGTCCGTCTGTCCGTCCGTCTGTCCGCACCATTTTCGTTGACACTCCGTATCTTGAAAACTACTGAAGACAGGTGCTCAAAACTTCTATCTAGTACAGAATGTATTTTGTAGGTGTGCCTTTTGTATCTTTTGGGTTATTGATATAGTGGAATCATTTTATAATTTTTTTTTAAAATAACAAATTTTATGAATTATGCTTTGGTCAAATTCTACTGACAATCGGGAACCCTCGGGTAATGGAATGGTCTTTGCTGAATAAGGTACCCGATACAACCCGAATGAAAACTGCTCCAACAATAATTGAAGGTAGTTCTACAGCCCGTTTCATATATTTCCCTTTTCAGCAGTCTTTTCTCTCCATTCTGCTTTCAAAATATAAACGGAATATTGCCCATTTTGTCCCTGAATACCAAATTATCCTTCCTTTTGTTCCGAATGATCAATGCTCTCCACGAAATACCAGGGGACATAACCCATGCATGGCCAACCCGTAATTTTTTTCTCAAGGATTGTTCCGCCTGCGAATGTAGCCCAAGGTAGTCCAAGGTTTGATCTCCACAAGTTTTTTTCAAGTTTCGTAACGTTGGTGATGATATTAATTATAGGAATTGCTTCATGTGCAATTTTCATCACTTTCACGTCTCGATAACCTTTATAGTATAAGTAGCCAGTTCAGGTATCCATACGCGCTAAAACCCCTATTGCAGACTTCATTTATTTATGTGACAACCAGCAGCCGATGCAGCAACGTACGTCTGTTTTCTTGATGTGACATATTAAATTGAACTAGCGACTTACTTGCTAGGGGTTATATCTTCAGATGTAAAGTATAAACGAAATATGAAGCGTTTTTGCTGAAGGAGTATTAAATCTCTAAATCGAACTTGATAACGAAAGTGCGACAGGCGCAATTTACAACAACAACGACCACGTGCGTGATCATTTTGATTTCGATTTCTTCAAACGTCCCAAAGCTACATGTATTCTGATTGATAAAAGCTAACTGAAACTACCTTCCAAAGGAAATTTCAAATATATTTGATGGAACCCTATAGCCATACTTGGACTTCGTCGGGCTCAGCCGGGGTTGGAGTAGGGGTGGTACAGAAACTATAAGCAAAACTTTAGGCTGGTTAGTTAAAAAACGTTTCCTGTTTAGCATCATCTTTTTTTAATAAATCTGGGTAGGGAGGGAGCTTAATAGTTGGGTTTCTGTTCTGAATAAAGAAGCTTGCATCCATCGTCCTTCTGCTCTGTTGTTTGCCTTTATAATTGGAGATTCAAAACGTTGGTTGGCGAAATTACTATAACAGACTTTAATGGAAAGCTAAATTGTCATGTGTTAAACAAACCAGTCGTCTACTATAAAATATAGTTCTGGGCGCTCAGAAGCAAAAATGTAAAATGTCCAATATGGCATTTAGTGAAGCAGCTCAATAAGTTGTTAATCACACTGCTCTGCCACATGTACACACACTCGGGATATAACTGATAATTGTTTGCAGCATATTACTGAGCTGAGGGGTTCTAGCACCACTGGTGCCTCATGTGAGTATCCCTTATAAGTTCTTAGAATTTTTCGGGTCCATTACAGCAACCCACCCAACGCACCTGGTGATGAAAACCGGATAATCGTTTGGTGGAAAAGCTTTTAATGGGGGATTTGCCCAAAAACAAATATCCTATCGATTCTACGATTGTTGCATCTGGCCCATTTGACTAATCAAATGACAAAACTAGCACCAGTTATCTTCTGGTCATGTTTTGCGAGCTGATGGTAATAAAACCACTGAACACCTGTTTAGCGCATAATGACTGTTAAATCTGGAATATAATTACGATCGGAAATGCCGAACTGATCGAATGTGGCCGTTTCTCTCAATTACACATAAGGGCAAGATCTACTTGCATGGAGAAAGTACAGTGATTCCAGCATATCAGGCAACTATGCAACAGCCGTTAACGAAACAAATCTCATATCTGTGACAACTGTGTCCTCATGACACTAACCGTTGACTCTTGCATTGTGACATCAGCACCTGACACTGTCCACTGAACCAAATATCAAGTCATGTTTCTTGTTTATGTCACAAGTTAACAAATGAAGTTATTATAAACGATCCAGTTTTCGTTATTTTGGATATATCTCCGAGATATAATATGACGGAGATACTAATACTTTATCCCAGATCAATGTAGGTAAATGTGTGGTGTTTTCGTATAATATTACAACAGCATGGCGTTGAAATGAGTTATTATTGACGGTAAATAAAACATTCTTTGCAAGAGATCCTACATGCAAGTCAGATTGCTGTAGTGAATTATTATGAAGGATCTGGTTACTTTTATAACGAATCTAAATACATTTGTGGAATCCCACTTTAGCAATTTGAGCACGTCCGTCCTGTGAACAAGTAGCTGTGACCAGCCATACTCCAATGAATATAGATCGAAATAAATGGTTTTTTTGCAAATATAAGAAGCAAAGCTGGCAGGGTTTTCTTCCTTCTCACTCCATTCTAGTGACATCAGATTGTATACATCCTACTCTCAGATATACCGCTACTCTGACAATGGGAGAAGGTCCGACACCGAACGCTGGGGAAGGACGAGAGATATATCCAAAATAACGAAAACTGGGTTCTCCATTATAGCATAATACCACAAAATTTGCTCCATAAATATATTTAAGAAACAAAACTGGACTCATCATGTTATATCACACTCTGGTATAATGCTAGAAGTCAATATTACGATGAAAGTGCAATACATTTGGCAAAATTGCGACAATTGTTTCATTAACAGTTGCTAAACAGCTAAATAACTAGCCGGTCTGTCGCCGTAAATTTGACATTTTCCCGAGTCTTTACCCATCTCTTGCATATCGCTCCAAATCATAAACTTATATTGTCCGGTACGGTAAGAAAACTTCTCCGAATTTGAGGTGTATGTATCTGCTTCTTCTTTGTCCAAAATCAGGAAGAAGAGATCTGGCTTGAAGAAGACAGAAGAATTACATGGCAATCAGAAGGAACAGGATTCTCTATTGGAAAGGACAGATCCCGTTCTAGATACAAGGTTGAAAAATGCAGACAAAACACAAAAGTTAAAGGCTCCGAATACTTTCGTAAGCGACAAGTCCGCAAACTTAAGGGAAAACAAAACAGAAGAGTCAGAAGAACATCGACTGAACTCAGGAGACGTGAAAGTATTGCTAGTGCAAACAAAGATCGCCTCTGAGAAGAAGAAAAATATTTTGGAGATTCAGCTTCTGAAAGATCCGCTGTTCCTGTCATTTTGTTTCAGCTTAGGTCTTTTCACATCGGGCTACATGATAAGTACCGTCTTTCTACCGGCACTAGGCGAGTCCAGAGGATTGTCCAAGATAGAAGCGGCCTTGTTAGTGTCTGTGACCGGTATAACAGACACTCTTGGTCGATTAGGAAGCGGATTTATATTTGACAGAAAACGCGTCAGGTCATATAGACGTTATCTGTACAACGCGTCCTTGCTTCTTGTCGCCGCAAATACTCTCATGTGTCCTTTTATGAATTCTTTTGAAGGATTCATTATAATTTCTCTGATGTATGGCCTTCTGACTGGAACATACAAGGGACAGATATCGGTCATTGTGGTGGACCTGTTAGGCAAGGAGAAGCTGGTGTCATCGTTTGGAATCGCTGTCTGGTTCCAGGGCGTTGGGTCCTTTATTGGGCCTCCGATTGCGGGTGAGTTGATAGCACAGTCTGGTTTCTGGTCGATACTCCCTGTAGGATAGGCCTATACGTGTGTATTATCTAGGTCTTCTGCATACAGATAAATATCTTGTCTTGCAATAGATATTCCCAGACTCGAATATTTTAGGAATTGTTTCGTGATTCTGCCAATGAAAATATTCGATTTCTTTGTGGAAAATTTTAATTGACCAATCGAGCTCTTTGAAACTGGAGGATATGCACAGGGGTTTCTATAAATTGTATAGCCGACTCGTACAACTGTTATACATCGCATAACCAGAACATAAAATAATCGCCATAATAGCCAATAATGATAGCGTCGTATGTCAACAGTCAACAGTGAATAATTATTTGAGCTTTTCTTCTTTCCGCGCAGTGGACAATACGTGACTTGTCAGATTTCCTTAACGCGTGTCTAATTATCCTCCGAGTTAATATAGACTAACCTCCCAAACTTGATAAATGCAAAAAATAATTTTAAAATCCTATAATTTTGAGTCCGAAATTCGAGCAAAATATATGCTTTCTATGATATCAATAATCTGAAAACTGACTTTGTTGAATACAAACCTTTTGCATCCTAGACCATCATGGATTCTGTTTCTGTTTCAGGTAAACTCAGGGATTCGTTCGGAAACTATGACGTGGCATTTTACTTTGGTGGACTGATGACACTTGTAGCCGGGTTAACGTTGATGCTCAGTAACATATATTTCTACTGTAAACACAGAAAGACAAATAAGAGAAGTGATGCGACTGACACATGATGTTACTGAATATTTTTCAGATGGCCAAACAAGGTTATGACGCCAAACTTCTCCAAAGGACCCCTTGCATCAGTATAAAAACTCGTCCCTCGGTAGGTGCACTTGTTTCCTTTGAAAAAAAATAATTAATCGCAGAAATTTCTCAAACTCATATGAACGAATAAGATACACATTATTCTGTCATCCTGCACGGCATGCACATGATTTGATAATAGGCAGGCAAAATATGCTAAACCGTTCATTTTGTGAATTATTAGGGTTTCATACGGGGATTTTCCATCACAGCAAAATATAATTACGTTATCCCAAATCAGTCAAGTATTTCCATGACAAGAATGATATATTCTGCATTAATGCGAAGTATCGTTTTGTTTAACTTAAGCATAGTTTTGTTATGACGAGCAATCTCTCCTGTAAAACGCTAATAATTCACAAAATAAACTGTTCAGCATATTTGTCTGCTTATTGTAAACTTCCTATGCATGTCATGCAACCAGGTTACTGCAGGATGACAGAATAGTAGGTAGTCTATTCGTTCATATAAGGATGAACAATTTCTACTATTACAATTTTCTAAATAAAAATGTAGTTGTACACAAATGCAAGGGGTCCTTTCTTTTGATGCTTGTTCAGGGTTCAATAATGTTATCAGTTTCGAATGTGAACATCGATTCAACGCCTCATTGACAGGAGAAACTGTTCTATTCGTATGTTCACTTCAGTGGCTTAACAAATAATTGCGCAGCATTAATTTCGAACCCGGGACTAGAGGGACAGCTTCTCTCTTGTAAGAAACTAGTTAGTTTTGCAGCCAATATTGTTTTATGCATTAGATCTTTCGACCATGGAAGAGGAAATTCTTCAAGGTCCACCGCTACTGAATGTCGGATCTAACGCTAGTAGCCTATCGTAATAGCATACCAATGTTTAAATGGCAATATTAAAGGACTTGGCAATGTAACAAACCGCTATCACAGATCTCAAATAGATTAAACGTTTCAAACATCAATAACAAATCATGGCCATTGTCGTAGAAGGTTTAACAGAGCCTCGATTTACGATCATTTGTCAGTAAAGTTCTTATTGGGTTCAATCAACGCACGTAGAAATTTACATCGTTTGCTTACAGTTCTTTATACATATTTTAGATTGTATATTCAATTAACCATATCTGGCCTGGACGATTTGGGCCTGGGGAGACTAGAAAATGTGAAAAAAAATCCAAGATGACAACCACGATGACATCACACTTAACGTCATTTGCAAAAAATAAAGGCATTTGTTGGACGATTTTTCGGTCAGATTTTTCCAGATTTTTTTATTTATGTATTTCTTCGCAAAACTGTATGATAAATTAGTATATGATAATCTGATGTGAAATGAAATACCTTTTGTCCACTTTCCCCCGCAGAAAAGCGGAAATTTGAGGAAAAACAACGAAAACATCACTTTTCTGGTACGCCACATGGTCGCCATTTGGATTTGCCCATGATCCTCTGCTCGGGAGTTATGCAAATAGGTTCAAAATGACCCCAATATGATAAATTACAAAATCACGGAGTTTCAGCTCTCAAGTGTTTGTCGTGTTGTGGAGATAGGAGCAAAAACCAACAGAGGGGTCGGAAAATGCCTCCTCCGGCCTAGGTAAGGTTATTATAATACAAACTGAACATCCCAAGACCGATTATTCTTGAAACACGAATACTTGGGCAAAGAATAGGCCACAACCCATATTCTAGAGGTTCGCAACGCTACATGTATATCATGTATTTTTACCTGCGGCACGCAGGTCTACGAGAGGCTCGCGTTGTTGTTGTTCTTGTTCTTGTTCTTGTTCTTGTTCTTGTGACTTTTTGAAATGCGCATGCGCTAGGAGAGTGTGATCTCTGCCACACTTTTCTTTTCAACCTCCGATCTCACATGTCTTCAAGCGCGTTCGAATTCATTTGCAACTATATTCGGTGGAATGAATTATTGCTTCGTTAATTATTATATATGAGAATAGTGTGAATAACGTCAAAGGACCTACGAAGTAGGTTAGGCATCAGAACTCCGACATGCACTGAACTCTTGGACCCCCAGTTGAAATCCTGCCAATATTATGATGGACACGGCCCAAGTTAGAATCACCAGCGATTTTAATCAAAAATCACCAGAAATTTTCATCAAAAGTAGGTCCACTCGAAACATGCTGGCAACAGTCCCCTAATGCACCTTCATGCCCAGTGTGAATAACGTCACAGGACATAAGAAGTTGGGTAGGCATTAGGACTCTGACGCACGCTGAACTCTTGGACCCCCAGTTGAAATCCTGCCTATATTAAGATGGGCACGGCTCAAGTTAGATTCACCAGCGATTTTAATCAAAAATCACCAGAAATTTTCATCAAAAGTAGGTCAGCTCGAAACATGCTGGTAACAGTCCCCTGATGCACTTTAATGCCAAAAATCAAGGTTCTAATATCAACGGTAACACTCAGATATAACATATCTCTCAGATATAACATATATATAAATATTAATATTCATGTCACTGTTCCATTGTTTCTCTAGTTGTATTCCTCTTAAAGTTTGTACTCTGCCTTTGACTGGTGTTTGTACAATAAAATCTTGAATCTTGAATGCTTATTTTGCTGACGAAAGGATTCAGATGGACTCACTCATTACCGGACAATTTCAAACGGTAGCCCACTTCGAAGAGACAGAAATGACTATGTAGTATTTAATGAGTTGGACAGCCCTGTGCGCGAACAATACCTCGCAGCCGTGCAGTTATATTGTGCACTTTCGGTTGCATGACATTTGGCAAATAGCTATTTTGAATGATTCTCTTTCAGAGCGCAGCCTCTCTATCCTCATTCTCGCAAGCCAGGGCCTAAATTCGCTGGTATTGATGTTCCCGTCCTCTTCCGCACTCAGAATCCCTTTAGAATAGCATTAATCACTTCTGTAAATTCAATACTTATGTGTATCAGCAGACAATGCGCAGAAACATATTACATTTGACGTCATTCTCTCAAGTCGGAGCCCATTTCTGCTAGAATTTACTGGTTCTATACAAAATTTATGTTACTTTGTCAATCAGTTTACGTCATATATTGCAGATACTGGCCATAGATGTTGACCTCGTGGCCAAAAGCTAGGGCCTTTGTTTTCCTGGAGGGGTTTTCGAGTTTGATTTCGATACTTAGATACCTTTCGCATTGACTTTAACTTGGCGGTCATTTTCGCGAATGCAACAATTTGATGTATCAAAAGATAATAACGAGAATTCGACATCATTCTCTTACAAACAGACCTTGTTTAGTGAACTAGCCCCGAAACTTCGCACTTGAATCACCTTCGAAATGACAAACATATTCGCAAATTGAGTATAGGATGATATCCATAAATACTAACTAGAAATGTTTCTTGTTTGCAGAATTTGATTTTAAAGAAAAGAAATTAATAAAATTAGCAACCTTCGAAAAGGCTTGGCCGAACATGTCAGATGAGATGATATTTGCTAAGAATGAAATAGTTAATCATTTATATAGAAGAAGCAAACCATGTCTTGGTATTGACTTGCTGCGTGGAAAAGAGTGGCAAGGAATTTAGTTCGCAGATGATAACGAACGTAAATGCAGAAACCTAATTAATTATTTTAATCGAATATCAAGACTGTAACAGGCCTCAATTTGAATAGTGAAAAAGTGTCATTATGCCTGTTCGATAAAGCCTTAAATCGCCACAGATCGAAGTGATAGACCCGATACTAAATTTATTGAAAAATAACTTTGAAGGAAATATAAATTTTTCATTTTGATCGGCAAATTAACCGAGAAGGGAGACTGAAGAGCGCAGATTTTCGCGCTATGACTAAATCCTCGAAATTTATTTGGATTTACAAATGTTTTAAAGCCTTTTTGATTTGCAAAAGGTAATGGGGAAAGTGAATATATATATATATATATGGCATCAGAACTATTACGCAATCCCTACAATTGTGGGTTACAAGTTGAAAATTTCATCCCTTGGCATAAAACACTGGCAGATGGCGCTTTTTTCTACAATTACCACTACCTCTGCTGATATGTCTTTCACTGTATTATTGCCACTGCCGCAGGTTTTGACTACAATGTAGTCATTTCTCACTTGTTAGATCACTTACCCGCTGTGTATTTCATACCAAAACTTTAAATCTGTAGCCACTAAAATATTAGATTCCTTCCATGCAATGGCTTTCGCTGGGATGATTACACATCCAGAGGCTATAGTTGTGACTGCGAGTCACTGAACTGTATATGTACACCAGGTGAACGTATATTGAGTGGTGATACATTGAGCAATGAGGACAAAGCATACAATTAGTTGATGAAGTCAATATCTGGTTTTATGAAGTAAAGCTGAGAAAGCAATATTCACTGAGGCGGAAGCTGAGAAAACAATATTGCTTTCTCCGGTCCACAGTATATGACATATTGGCTGACCCGGATGTCTCATAACTTCTTTTCATATTGGTGAAAGCAGATGGAATGTAACATAGACATTTTGCTTTGTACGCCACGACCCCGAATCTGCTGTATGTCACGTTAATTCATAGTGTAAACCGACGGCGAAGCAACGGCTATTTTCTTTGGTTGGAAAGACGCACACTTCACGTAATGTTATTATCTTCGAGTTAATATCTGCTTATGGATCCGCTTTGGAGTCAATATGAAAAATTAGCGACGACCACTTGACGGCAAATGATCCAGTGGGGAAAGAGAACCTCGCACAGTCATCTAATACTAAGCAATGGTGATCTAAAAACAGTCAGGGATATAAATACAGATACAATGTAGCAAACAAATATAATCCTGACGTCCGAGCATAGCAGCACGTGAATGAGTGATCGAGGCGAAAAGAAAATGAACCTTCACTACTTCGAGACTGACTAGACCTTGCCATAACCAAGGTTGATGACACTATCTGGCACATTAACGAAAGTATACTTTGACAAGTAAAGCATATACTTACGAGATTCCAGTTTGGTAGTTTGATTTTGAGAGTAATTCTTTAGAGTTCCAGCAGACACATTTTCAAATATATGTGATCTAAATTCGTGTAAGATTTATTTGACAAACACAATTAGTTTCTCGAGAAAAGAGGTATTTCACAACAGACCACACACATACCGATATACCAGAAATTGTACTGGGCACCTAAAATACATAAAATATTGTATAAGACAAGATTCATTGTGTGCATCCAGAAGTTGTACGACCAAACTTCTGTTAAGAGCGCTACAGCAATTACTAGCAAAATAAAGGCTGCTATAAATATAAACCCTCTGGTGTTGAATGTATGTGGACAGGGAAGAAGTCCGTAAGCGGAACTCGAAATGAAGACCCTCATGCAAGAAGACGCAAGTGTCAATTCTGGACTTTCTTTACTCGCTATAATACAATTCATCATCAGTATGTTAGACTCAATGTTCAAGAAAAAGGATCATCGATATCAGTGTTAGAAACTTTCCTCCGTTGAACTGATCGAATTGCTTGACATTTTTAAAAATAAATATTGTGAAAATTGCGACAATATTTACTATCAGCATATACTAGACACCCTTTTGGCAGACCTATATGTCGTCTCTCATGAATAGGAATATAATTCTGACTTATTTAAAAAAAGTAGACCCATGGGACTGTGAAGGCATATTGGTAATTGCGCGAAAGATCAGCTGATCATATAGCCTCGGTCACAATAGTTGGAACATTTTTCACCTGAGAAACTGACACTGGTAACCACTTGAAATTAAAAACTGTTTGAGACCACATAACAGTCAGTTAATGTTCCTTGGTATGCTGGCTTTCTGCTTGGGGCGTCACTTGTTGGTGTAAAGCGCCAAGGTATGCGTTTCGCAAGGTTTTGTAACCCATAAATGAAGAAATTGCCTCATTCTGTCTAAAGCAGATTCAAATTGCTTTAGAAGAATAGTATGTACAACCCTTGAGATAAATATATACGGCCAGGTTGCTCGGATATGTGTTCTTTGGTGTTTGAGTCTGGGGTCAGACCTCAGAACCTTCTTCACCAAAATGTTACCCAAACAGCTTAAGACGCCACAGATCCTGATAATAGAGGATGCGAACACAGGCGTATTGTGCCATTAAGGTGTGAAGTCAACCGAAAACACGAAAGACAGCTCACATTAGAGCCGATTGACTCAAAGTGTGGATGGCAATACTGTTCTTCTGATAACCTAATCTTACATCTCAATATTATGCCATGGATAAATTATAATATAATTATATTCCCAGGCATACCATGAATATAATTATATAATATTATGTCACTAGGGTGCGTTTTTGCGTTAGGGCAGCGTTTGAGAGCTAGAATGCAAGATAGAAAATCAATGCACCTGTACGTCACAGTCTCATGTTTGGAAATTTTCTTCAATCCATTATGTAAAATCCATAGCCCACCATCCAAGCTTCTTAGTTTTTAAGCTAATGGAATGCTTGTGGGAGGCAATGAATTGTGTATTTGTGCCAATGGGTGTACACACGATACATATGAAGTGATTGGAAGCTGCGTTTCTAAAAAACGTTGAAAATAGCTCGATTTCTTTGCAGCAAAACCTTCTGAGTAGCATACCTTGACTCTTTATGCCAATAAGTGACGTTCGACATAGAAACACAACATACCAATGAATATCGACTGACTACAATGTGGTTGCAAGCATTTTTTAAATTCGAAAAGATTCCGTCGATTGTTTTCGGGAAAAATTGCTTTTCATTAGTATTGACATTCCCAGGAATTTGCATAGATTTGCGACAATTCGCCTAAAATGGTCCACTATTCGAATTTCAATACAGGTAGCTTGTCGACCAAAGCTCAAGGAAAAAGGTAATCCTTCGGAGATTCACGAACCTTCGAAAGAAATATTCAAAATGTCAAAGTTTCGATTTTTTCACTATATGCATCAACCACTATGGCAGAAACTGTATTTTCTTAGTTTTCGGTATAGTTATCAAGTTTAAATCAGAGTAGCGTAACTGCATTATATCTCAGTAATTCGAATAAGACATTGCAAAAGAACTCTTACAGTATGCAAAATCCGATTGACCATTTATAGGGCGTAACAATGATTATGAGCGGAATTGACCCATCCAAGTAACGTTATATGGAAGAGGGAAATATTTGAATTCTGATCTGTCCGAAAAATATTGGAGCGTAATTAAGAACCAGCCTGAGTAAATGTTAACCCTGTCTGGTCTGTGCTTTTTTGGACCTGTCCACGCCTGGGGAGGAGCCCCCTCCCCCTAAATACTTTCCTTGCCCCTCAAGCTAGGGAGTTGAAACTTACCACACTATACCCTTGTATCAAGCCCTACCAGAAAATGTAAAGAAAAAAACCTCAAAGATGGCCGCTTTCATGACGTCACAGTAACGTCATCTTCAAAACTGCATTTTTTTTGGTAGAATTTTCGGTCCGATTTTTCAAAATTTTGATTTTTGTGGGGGTTTTTACTTCAACTTCATGATAACTTCGTGAATAATAGTCTGATGTGAAATAAAAATAGATTTTGCCCAATTTTCCTAGAAGAAAATCAGGAATTTTGAAGAAAAATGACGAAAATATCACTTTTTAGTTACCCCACATGACCCCCATCTTTTTTTTCCTATAATCCTCGACTCGCGGGGTTCTGCAAATAGACTCAAAATGACCCCAATACATAAACTGAAAGTCGCGGAGGATCAGCATTGTTTTTTTTTTGTTCCGGAGATAGGGGACAAAGTTTGGCAGGGGGGCCATAATGGCTCCCCCTAGGTAGGGTTAATGTGCTAGCTGAGTACGTCCGACAGCTTCTATATGTATGTCATGTCCTATGCCTCCCCGGTAATCGACGAATCAACAAGCCAACTCGGGGGAACCCATCCAGAAAAGCTTCGACAACAAGCATATTCACATGTCAGCCGATATTCAAAAATGTAAGTCGTGAGTATAAAAAGCAAGCAAAGTGTGTCCCAGTGACTACGGAGGTTCAGATCATTGGTACAATCGTGATATGGGACGAGCATTAAACACATCGGCTCCCAATCCATGGGAAACAGGAATTTTTGATAAAAATTCAACTATTTTGCCAATCAGAAATTAATTATGTTTAGCAAATATACAAGATTGTAAGTAGATCACATTGGAACTGGTGGAGAAAATTACTAACTTCCGGTTGGTGGTAAATTCGACAAAATATAATATTTCATCACAAAATATAGAAGGTGTACTTCATAGCATTAGGGGCATCCATTTAAAACTCTGGGGCTGATTATACAGCAACATAATTTTCACTGCAATTGGCAATGGTCAACTCCAAGCAGATGCGACAATAAAAAATAACAATTAAAATTTCCTCACATACGTTAGAGGGACGTCCTTTCGGACATGAATGACTCCGCCCCCAACGCGAGAAAATATTTTGACCTGAACTTCTCTGTGTTGCAAACCAGATACAATGTAGTTGGTGAATTGGCACATGTAGCACTGCATTCTTGTTAATTTTGATTGAGAAAAGTCCAACTTTTAGTAATTGTGACATAAATTAATATTCCTCACATTCATCTTCGAAATATGATTTGCGAGCCGTTCAATCAAAACGGTGGGAACGATTCACAGAAACTGATGGGGAAGAAAACAAAGTTCAGTTCCTCATGAATTTGAGAAAAATCAACCTTTCTTCTAATCTATCGGAGGTGTACATTTTCGCACCATGTTTAGCAACCCTACACAGTTTCAGAGGCATCCTGTCAAAACTCTAGGATGAGATGATTATTCGTAAGTGATAATGGCACATGAAACTGTTCATCACCTCACAGAGTTGATAAACAAAGTAATAGTTCATTTCACAAATAGCAGGTGCTCATCTTCGAAGCATGGTCAAAAAGCCTGCAAATTCATCACGCCTTTGCAAAGATCAAGACAATTGTTTTCTGATAAATTCCTTCAAAATAAAATATTATATACCTATATAATCCCCATGGCATCAGATTGTGAACATCCTGGTGCGAGGCCCGGGACATAACTATCTTAGTTTGATGGGGTCTTACGTTAACGAGGCCGTAATCAATGAGGAAGAACCCCCGGAAATTGCAAGCCATTTCATAATATGCTGCAAAGATTTCAACAGTGGAGCACCGAAAGAGATTTCACAACTTTTTTTTAACAGAATATTCAAGATTTTACGTTTTAGGTTAGCGTCACACAACTAAGAGTCTTTTACGAAAAAATCAATATCAGTTTATCATAAAATATTTCGTGAAATAAAACATCGAGAACAGTTTCCTACCGACAGACTTCTTAGGATAACCTCATTTGCGTAGTAATTACCTAGATGCCTTAACGCTATTAAAAGACACAAAACATTAACACGAGGTAAACAATACTGACAAACACAATTTAATCAAGTGGTTGGTCCTTTGGTGTAAAAGGACTGAAAGAAACATGAATAAATCCATTATATTCTCCTGCTGATGTAGTGTAGAGGAGTACTTCGGACATTCCTTCCTTCTCATTCACCAAACGCTATATAGACGATCTTCTCGCTGTGGATAATCGCTATATAAATGACACAGCGAAGGATATATATCCACCTTCACTGGATTTGAAGGAAACTACAGATAACCCAACAGGCACATCATATTTAGACCTATATCTCTATAAAAATGAAGCGGGCCTTCTCTCTCGTCGACTGTATGACAAAAGAGATGATTACAATTTCGACATCGTAAACTATCCCTTTCTGGACAGTAATATTCCAGTGGGACCTGCATATGGCGTATACATATCTCGCTTAGTAGCATTTGCTAGATCCTGTGTTAAATGTGACGATTTTAATCAACGTCACAAAACATTGTTGCAGAAACTTATAAAACAGGGCTATTCCACCAAGCGCCTCCACTCAAAGTTTCTCAAATTTGGCGATACATATCGCATGCTGATAGCAAAATACGAACGTAGCGTGCAAGATCTATGGCGCTACGTTTCGTAACTTGTGTCTAATTCCGCTTAACCCGGGGCTAGGGGCCGTATGAACCCATGTACTTCAAGATCCTCATGGTACTCATATGAACAGTCCCAATCAAAGCGTGACTGAGATACATCATTCTTTAGATGACGACTTTACAACGAATATTATGGATTAAGAATACTGATCAGCGATACCGATTTGATATTTTTGAAACATCATGCTGTCTTGCCGGCATCATTGAAAACTGTTGACCGCTTCTCTCTTGCAGGAAACAAGCCTATGTTTATGTATACTATGATTGTATTTTTGAATTTGGTACTAATACTGTTATATGGAATATGGAATAGGTATTTGGATTATGGACGCGGATATTCTCTAATGGACGACGGCTGAATTCTGAATGACGGACCAGACGCTTGTAATTGCTGCAAGAATCCAACGTTTTGACGACTAGACAACTGTTGCTCTCTCTATAGATCCCTAAAAATACCATTTTAAAGTTCGTTCCTTCTCATTCACCAAGCTCTATAGGCAATCTTCGTGCTTTGGATAGTTGCTCAAATAGGTGACGCTTTTAGGATATCCACCTTAGAAACAGACGATCGTTCAAATTTGTGACATCACATTTGGAGATAATTATAAAGCTGAAAATATCTTACTCTACAACAAGATAGTCGATTACAATACCGGTGTGGAGGCTAAGAATGTTCGTTGGATAAGAGTGTCCGGCTCCTATCTTCTAACCCAGCTAGGACACTTTTCTTCCCACTGATAACGAGTGCCCGTCCTTGGTTGCAATAGAAAAGGATATGAAAAGGGACACTAATCACCAGGACATTTTTAACAATCACACCGGCATTGTCAGCTACTAGTTCTAGGCATTACCATGTAGGAATAGTGTACATTTGGTGCATACGGAAGTGGATCTCACGCTATAACATTTGCTAAATCGTGTGGATAATGTGTCTCAGAACAGTTTTGCAGAAACTGGTTCATTATAGCACAAGCATATTCACGAATTTTCTAGAATTTTGTTATAAATATCACACACTAATAGCAACGTAGGGTACGACAATAGCGTGTTTAATTTCGGTTAACCTGGGACACTGGGTAAAAAAGAAATCTGAAAAGTGATACGATTTGATATTGGAACATCATTATTTCTTGTCTGCATCACCGGAAAATGCAATCGCAATCTCTGTTGCAAGAAACTGGACAAGGAAATTCTTTCTTGGACTACGCCTGGATATCGCATACAAGATCTGACGCTTGTTTGGATAAGAATTGTCCCAGAATACGTCACGCTGACAAATTAGACACTAATCTTGTAAAGAGTGGGTCTTTCCGCGAAACTCAGCTTTACATCTTGTCATACTTGAGATCAGTCTCGAGGCAAGATTACAAGACTTCGCGACAATAGCAAGCATTTGATCCAGCCAAAAACACCAGAAAACTTCATTTCGATTGTGCATGCGATTGTGCATGCGCACCATGACCTAATCGGTCAACGTGGACAGCACCCCAGTCTCATTCTACACCAGGAGAACTTCAATACAACACCATACATTTAAATCGTGGGTATTAAAAGCAAGCAAAGTGTGTTCCAATGACTACGGAGGTTCAGATCATTGGTACAATCGTGATATGAGACGAAAAGTTAACACATCAGCTCCGAATCCAAAATTCAACTATCTTGCAAATCAGAAAATTAATTATGTTCAGCAAGTATACAAGATTGTAAGTAGACCACATCGCAACTGATGGAGAAAATCACCAAATTCCGGTCGGTGGCAAATTCGACAAAATATAATATTTCATCACATAATATAGGAGTTTTACTTCATAGTATGTTTTGTAACCTAAAAAATTAGGGACATTCAATTAACTCCGGGGCTGATTATACCGCAACATAATTGTCACTGCAATTGCTTGGGGAGGGTGATGGCAATGTTCAACTCCAAGCTAATGCGATAACAAAAATAATAATAATAATTTTCTCACAAACGTTAGAGGTGCGCAGCCCTCCAGCTTAGGGCAGGATGGTTTATATCATGTTTGTTTGACACAGGAGGTAGATTAAAGTGCCAAACAAATTAGGCTCTCTGACGATCCATTGTGATCACCAGTGTCTGTAGAGACTAATCTTGTAAAGTTGAGTGGGTCTTTCCGCGAAACTGCGCTCCACATCTGATCATACTTGAGTTCAGATTGCAACTCCTCGCGACAATAGTAAGCATTTGATCCACCCAAAAGCACCAGAAAACATTATTTCGATTGTGCATGCGGACCCAATCGGTCAACGTGGACAGCACCCCCGTCCCATTCTACACCACGATAACTTCAATACAACACCATACACGACACATTTGGACCATTCACAGCGGTTCGTTCATAAAGTCCATAAGATTTTCAGTAGACCACACTGATGGACTGGTGTAGGAAATGACCAACTTCCGGTCGGTGGTAAATTCGACAAAATATAATTTTTCATCACATAAATTGGAAGTGTACTTCATGGTATGTTTAGTAAACGTAGAAGATTAAGGGCATCCAGTAAAAACTGTGAGACTGATTATACAGCAACGTGAAGGCTATAAAGCTATGTTTGCAATTGAGGAACTCCATGCTTCTCTCACGAAAGGTAACGATTCTGTTGCAGACCCTAATAATATTCATTATCAACTTTTGAAACATCTACCGGAATCTTGTCTAGAAATGCTATTACGCATATTCAACAGATTTTGGATAACAGAAGATTTTCCACCGTCATGGCTTAATGCCATTGTTAACCATACAGACCCTGGTAATTATCGTCCGATTTCACTGACTAGCTGTGTTTGTAAAACAATGGGACGCATGGTAAATGATCGCATTGATTGGTTCCTAGAAACTGAAAAGAAACTTACCGATATTCAAGCTGGTTTCCGTAGAAATAGAAGTATCATTGTCCATTTAGTCAGATTTTGATCATTATGTTAAGAATGCTTTCGCCAAGAATGAACATGTAGTTTCCATCTCTTTTTTTTTAGAAAAAGCCTGTGATACTACATCGAAATGCGGGATTATAAAAGGCCTTCATACTATGGAATTAAAGGGCCGTTTACCCATTTTCATATCCAACTTTTTGAATGATAAACAATTCCAAGTTCGGTTGGGGACACCCATGTCTGATCATTTCGATTAGAATCAGGGTGTCCCGCAGGGCATTGTCTTTGTCTGCTACTCTGTTTAGTATCAAGATGAACAGCATAGCGGCAGTTTTGAATAAATCAATTGATGGTTCACTCTTTCTTGACGATTTCAACATTTCAACATCCACATTTGCAGTGGAAAAGTTATACGCAATATTGAGAGGACATTTCAACTTTGTCTAAAAAGAATTCAGAATTGGTGTCTGGAAAATGGGATTCAAATTCTCCGGAGATAAAACAAATTGTATACACTTTTACAGAAAGTATTTCCAGCACAAAGATCCAATACTTGCATCCCATGGAATTGAGATCAAAGTAGTAAAAAGGTCAAATTCTTAGGAATATTATTTGACCACCAATTAACGTTTTTATCGCATATAAATAGCTTGAAATCTAAGGGCACGAAAATTCTTGATTTGTTGAAGGTAGTTGCAAAATATAAGTGGGAAGGACATCAGCAAACACTTCTCGATTTATATCGATCACTTGTACGTTCCAAACTGGCTCCATTGTTTACAACAGTGCAAGCAAGTCAAACTTGGCAAAGCTAGATCCTATTCTCCATCAAGGACTAAGACTTTGCCTTGGAGCATTCAGAACATCCCTTAAACATCCCCTAAAGCTTATATGTCGAAGCAGGTTAATGTCCTTTAGAACTTCGAAAAATTGAACTATCACTGCAATATATCACAAAATAGTGATCAAATCACTTGAATCCTGCATATAACTGTGTTTTCAACCCTCAGTACGTGGATTTCTATTTGAAGAAACCCTCCATTATTCCACCCCTTGGAATTCGTATGAAATCACACATTATAGCAGCTGGTATTTTGCTTAGTCAAGTTTTACCCAACAAGCTCTTACCAATTCTACCATGGCAGTTAGCTATACCAGAAGCAGATATTACACTAACGATACATAAAAAGACAGACACGAGCCAGATCGTGTATGCACAAGAATTTGGTCTGCTGAGAGAAATATACAGATCGCATCAGGCTATTTATACAGATGGTTCTAATAATGGTGAGAGAGTAGCATGTGCTACTGTCTTTAGTTTCAAAACTAAAACTTGTCGACTGCCAGGGAAAAGCTCTATATTCACTGCAGAAGTAAAAGCTATATTGTCGGCTTTGGAAGGTATTGGGTCCACTAAAACGAAAGAAAATGTCATATTCTCAGATTCACTGTCATGCCTTCAAGCGATTAAAAGTGGAATTCCAACTCATCCCACCATTATGAATATTCAAGAATTATATGACTAGATTTGATCAACAGATTGATATTGTGTCTTGTTGGTTGCCTAGCCACGTTGGCATCAAAAGCTGATAAAATGGCTAAGGCAGTTCTAGATAATGAGGTTGATCCTGATGGAATACCATATAACGATTTCAGACCCTCCATCTGTACTTCTGTGAGAAAGCTGTTTCAATCTTTATGGGATGCTGTGATTAATAACTAACTTCATGATTAGGTAATACACACCTGGACGTTTCGCTCAAACCATGATCAGACGATGTAGAATCGGCCATACATGATTAACTCACGAATATTTACAAAAAAGAGCCAGTACCAAGGTGTATTCCATGCCACGAAGATCACACAGTGAAACATATTTGTATTGACTATAGATTTTAAGATTTTAAAAGATTCTTTTTATCGAGCAGCTACTTTAGAAAATCTGTTTAGTCGGGAGAAAGAAGACTATCTTAGGTTATTTGAGAGAAATCGGTTTGTTGCATCTGTTTTAATGTGTGTATCTTAGGTTATTTGAGAGAAATCGGTTTGTTGCATAGGTTTTAATGTGTGTATGTTTTAATGTCGCGTGGTAAATACCTAGATGCACTGATGTTAATAAATGACACAATTCTTTAGAATAAAGTAAAAATACTGACAAATACAAATTAATCAAGTGGTTGGCCCTTTGGTATAAAAAAAATTGAAAGAAACATTAATAAATCCAGCGGATGTAGGACAGAGGAGTACTTGGGGCATCGCTGAAAGAATCCAACCTTTCCACGACCAGACGACGTATGTTTTCCGTATATATCCCTAAAATAATATTAAAAAATTCGTTTTTTCTCATTCACCAAACGCTGTATACAATCTTCTTGGATAGTCACTATACAGATGACACCTTGATGGTTATATATCCACCTTGGAGACAGACGATATAGTTCAAATGGGACATCACATCTGGAGATAAATATAAAGCTGAAAAGGTCTTACCCAACAACAAGAGATTGAATTACAATATCGACAGTCAACTACCTGTCCCCAGACGGTACCATATAGCAATGGCCTGCCTTTGGTGCATACATACATATATGCATGCATCCCACCAGACCTGTCTAATTTAATTAGTCGCCTAATTTGAAGCTTGTCAAAAATAAATAGATATATATAACTGCATAAATTTTCTTTCTTTTTGTATCGTGCAGAACAAACTGAACAAAATGACCATCAGTACTTCCTGGTATGGATAATATATCACGCTTGAATATAAAACTCCAGTGCAGTTGTTTCATGTACCGGGCCTCAATTATATAGGTAAACATCATAATGTATTCGTGTTCACTAGCACTAAGGTCGACACTGCCGTGTACGATCATAGATTTTTGTGTGGTTTGTCATTCGGTCATTTCACTGGGCATGGGATATAAGCGACACTCCTACGGACCGCCTACTGTTACTTTTCACGGCATCACTGACCTTTGGGTCAGTGATCACGAATACATTATGACGTCTCCCTATATGTAATTGAGTACCGGGACATGAACCAACTGTATTGGAGTTTTATACGGTGAGAATTACAAAGCTATTTTAGGCGGGATATATTATCGATATCACGGAATAATGGTAGTCATTTTGTAGAGCTCAGTTTTTACTGACGACTATACAGCTCACCAATCCCCAGTGTACGAGTTGTCACAGCGAAACAGCCCACCGATTACCAATATACGAGTTGTCAGAGCATTTCCATCATAGCTCTCTAGATTTGTATCTAATACCGCTTATGCCGGTGCTAGGGGCCGTGTGGTCATATCATGCAAGTTGCCACATGAACAGGTACAATAAAAGCGTACCTGAGATACAACACATATATCACGAATCGTTAGATTCTTGGTATGTGCTTTTCAATAGTTTAACCGGAAGACTATACTGTGAAGTCATGTGACTCTGACAGTATGTCGGCACCTCTTCCCACTTCCCTTATATGTGTTGTAATTTCTACACTCTGCAAAAAAAAAACTTATGTTGAGTTAGCTATTGATTTTTGACAAGCTCCAAAGTGGACGACTAATTAAAATGGACAGACTTTAGTAACATTTGTCTCAAAACCGTTTTGCAGAAACTGGTTCAATAAGGCCAACGCGCCTTCACGAATATTCTCCATTTTGAAGTTAAATATCACACACTAATAGCAAAGCAGGCTACGATCATAGAGTGTTTATTTTCGCATAATCTGGGACTGGGTGAAAAAAAGGAAGAATGTTCTGAATAGTATCCAATATATGTTTTACCGAGATAAAATTGCTTGAATAATTATTTACGAATATTATCTGAACTAAGGCCCCATAAAAAAATGCCTTGTTTCCCATCACTGACTTTTCAAAAGGTCGGACGGGCGGTCCTTTTTTATTTTTTATTTTCGGAAGAGCATAGGAATGGTTCAGTTCATTCAGGAATTCACTGATATTAAGAGAGTGATAGTCTAATTTGGTCCTAAAATGGTATATAATTCAGTTTAAAGATTCATTTTGTACACGGTATTGTTAAAGATTGAATAAATACATTGGATAAATCGGCAGAAATCCCATGGCATTTGTATTTCCATTCTCACCTCCTGCATACTGCTATATGTGAGGTCATCTCATTCTGATTTCGTAGTCGCAAACTCTCCATTCCTATGCAGATAGACAGAACTCGAAAGATGGTATTGATAAAATCTGAATCACTGTGATTTGAAAGGAAAAAATGTGGGTGTTTTATTCCAGCAGAAAACAATAAGCTGAGCTATTCTCACAAAATGGAGAACATGACGATCATGAACATTACCTTGGGCAGTCATACTATATCAATGAAGAATAGAACAAAGTTCTTCAACGGAAAATAAAAGCTGCAGATGTTGTGTTCCTGTGTTACTACTATACATTTATATACGACTAGAAATTTATACACAAACAGAACGAAAATGAGATTACAACCATAAAATTGCAAACAGCGCGACAATATCACGGACATGTCGCCGTGATTACCGCAAAGATACTTGTCATTGAAAGACCTTCAACAAGGTCCAATTACAGATAAAAAAATTAACAGAATTATTATCAGTTTTGGAAAGGACGACTAGATAAACATCTTCAGTATCTCCGCACAAAAAAACAGTCAAGTAAGAAGTCTCGATCCAGGACCGTATCTAATAACCATGACATCCAATGGCACACAGAAGAAACATTAAGTTGCTGGCAAGGCCCGGGTAATCACACAAGGTAAGTCTGTCGCGTATAAAATCTTGACCCTACTCCAGCTCCTCTGCCACAACAAGCATTCGTAGCGCACCACAACTCTCGCTGGTGCAAACCACAGTCAGTTCAGCCTCATTTTCATACCAAAAGAAACACCAACAAGGCAAGTGAGAAAAAATAAAAAATAAATCGGGGCGGGCGGAAAAATCTGGGCGGGCGGTGATGGGAAACAAGGCATTTTTTTTTATGGGGCCTAAGTACGGTAATTATTTTACTTGCCATTTCTGGCTAAATAGTTTTGTAGACCTTACTATTTTCTAAATTTATTAAATAATGTTTCTTGCTTGTTAATATGTTTTTGTATTGTTAATATATAAGTAGAGCCGGAAGTCTATATTTGTTTCAGATATTTAAACACGTCCACTCAAAATCTTGGGTCATGTAAGTCAGAGCTCCCATCAATTCTGAATTTTGAATATTGGCAACACAATCAGGGGAGGTAACTCTCGCGTTTCGCTTTCTCTGTTGACGGTCTAATACAATCTAATTAAAATTAAATCCTATCTGCTCCCCATTTAGATATGTCGCTTGTATGATCTAACAGGCTTGCAGTAACTCGCGTGTTAACCAACCCTGAGAACGCTTCATAGTGCTTTGAAGGGAACATTGATGACAAACAATTTTTGGTTGGCTCAGCGAAATTTGCCGGCTTTTCATGTTGCCGCGGTCCCGACATTGTGGCACCATAATACGGGGTAGATATATGGACTGATCTTTGGTGTAAACATTGGGGTAAATGGACGCAGTGAATCTATCTCCCTTCCCCGACTGCAAATAGATGAGTCCAGATGCGACCATGATGTCATAATGCTATTAAATATCCATGGTATGGGCGCTCAGAACACCAAATTCAATTGAAATACGTAAGATCCTATATAGCGACATGTACAATTGGGGAGCATTGATAGGACATTAATTTATTAAGATCGGGTCTAATAAGGCCCATGATTCACATCTCCTGTTGACATGGTTGAGCAAAAGTGAAAACTTTCGAATCGGTCGAACTTAAGTCACAGTAAAACAATGTCAAGTCAAACGAACACTGTAAAAACGCTGAGTAAACGTTCAACCATAAAGTGGATGTAACTCGGTTGCAACCATAAACTGGTTCAACGTAGCACCAAGCAAATTTCAACGTTGAACTGAAATGAGGTTAAACGTTCAACCACGAAAAGGTGTAACGTTGAACTGAAAGGTAAACGTTGAACCAGTTTCTGGTTCAACGTTTAACCATGGAAAACCCTGAACCAAAATTTGGTGTTACCTATAACCAATTACTGGTTCAACGTATAACCAGATTCAGGTTCAATGTTTTCTCAGAAATAGGTTCAACGTACAACCACATCAAGGTTAAACGTACAACCACATCAAGGTTTAACGTTGAACTGAAATGAGGTTAAACGTTCAACCACGAAAAGGTGTAACGTTGAACTGAAAGGTAAACGTTGAACCAGTTTCTGGTTCAACGTTTAACCATGGAAAACCCTGAACCAAAATTTGGTGTTACCTATAACCAATTACTGGTTCAACGTATAACCAGATTCAGGTTCAATGTTTTCTCAGAAATAGGTTCAACGTACAACCACATCAAGGTTAAACGTACAACCACATCAAGGTTTAACGTTCATCCAGATGCAGATTTAAATGAAATCTGCACCGGATTGTTGTGGTGCAAATTGTACATGTATTTGCAGATTTAGTTAAATTCTAAATTCTTGCAAATACATCGGAACCATATGAGCAACCAAGTTACATCCCAGTGTTATTCTTGCAGTCATCAGTGAAAAGTATATCAACCTGTAAGAAAGTGAAGGATATTTCAGAACATACATCAACAAATACACACTAATTGAAATAAAATTCATATATTTAAATCATATTCGGATATAATCTAATAACAGATCTGATTTCTAACAGTACGAATACCTAGCTTCATCTATATACAAGAGTTCATGTGGAATCGATATCTTTGCATATTTGTATCCCAAATCTGACGCCAATGGGGGCGCTGCTTGGGGTGCGGCTATGAGTCGCTGGATGACGAATAAGGAACTGTGAACCGCGGTCTAACTTTATGAATGCTCTAATTAAACACTAGACTATTTGCAATCAAATGAACAACTAAAGATATGAAAAGCTAAAATGTAAACATTGAAACCACAAGTAACAGGGGTTACAATAATGGGGATGGGAGTCTGGGGAGGTTTAGTAACATCCAAGATGGTACCACCTACAATAAGTTTGATGCCTCCCTTTCAACTGATGTTAGACTCATAACACTCCTCATCTAAGGAATGAAAACTTCAAGATGCAAAATGATTATCATGATTATTATTAACTTTTTTTAGCTTACTGCTGTATGATGAAATATTACTGTATACATATGGCATAATTGTCTGTTAATATCACTGATCTGAAATATTTGAGTGAGCAAGTTAATTGCATTTTATCACAGTTTAGTTTTGGGACCTACATACATAGTTTATGTGTGTCCAACCTTCCTACACATAGTATAGGTGATCAGACTTCACACAGCGACCTATGTATTCTGAGTACATGTTATATCACTGATTTGAGTGAGCTAGTTAATTGCATTTTATCACAGATTAGTTATGGGACCTACATACATAGTTTATGTGTGTCCAACCTTCCTACACATAGTATAGGTGATCGGACTTCACACAGCGACCTATGTATTCTGAGTACATGTTATATCACTGATTTGAATGAGCTAGTTAATTGCATTTTATCACAGATTAGTTATGGGACCTACATACATAGTTTATGTGTGTCCAACCTTCCTACACATAGTATAGGTGATCGGACTTCACACAGCGACCTATGTATTCTGAGTACATGTAATATCACTGATTTGAGTGAGCTAGTTAATTGCATTTTATCACAGATTAGTTATGGGACCTACATACATAGTTTATGTGTGTCCAACCTTCCTACACATAGTATAGGTGATCGGACTTCACACAGCGACCTATGTATTCTGAGTACATGTTATATCACTGATTTGAGTGAGCTAGTTAATTGCATTTTATCACAGATTAGTTATGGGACCTACATACATAGTTTATGTGTGTCCAACCTTCCTACACATAGTATAGGTGATCAGACTTCACACAGCGACCTATGTATTCTGAGTACATGTAATATCAATGATTTGAGTGAGCTAGCTAATTGCATTTTATCACATATTAGTTGGGACCTATATACATAGTTTATGTGTGTCCAACCTTCTTACACAGAGTATAGGTGATCGGACTTCACACAGCGACCTATGTATTCCGAGTACATGTATTTAACATCACTGATCTGGGATAATTGAGAGAATTATTTAATTGCATTTTATCACAGTTTAGTAATGATGTCATAATGCTATTAAATATCCATGGTATGGGCGCTCAGAACACCAAATTCAATTGAAATACGTAAGATCCTATATAGCGACATGTACAATTGGGGAGCATTGATAGGACATTAATTTATTAAGATCGGGTCTAATAAGGCCCATGATTCACATCTCCTGTTGACATGGTTGAGCAAAAGTGAAAACTTTCGAATCGGTCGAACTTAAGTCACAGTAAAACAATGTCAAGTCAAACGAACACTGTAAAAACGCTGAGTAAACGTTCAACCATAAAGTGGATGTAACTCGGTTGCAACCATAAACTGGTTCAACGTAGCACCAAGCAAATTTCAACGTTGAACTGAAATGAGGTTAAACGTTCAACCACGAAAAGGTGTAAAGTTGAACTGAAAGGTAAACGTTGAACCAGTTTCTGGTTCAACGTTTAACCATGGAAAACCCTGAACCAAAATTTGGTGTTACCTATAACCAATTACTGGTTCAACGTATAACCAGATTCAGGTTCAATGTTTTCTCAGAAATAGGTTCAACGTACAACCACATCAAGGTTAAACGTACAACCACATCAAGGTTTAACGTTGAACTGAAATGAGGTTAAACGTTCAACCACGAAAAGGTGTAACGTTGAACTGAAAGGTAAACGTTGAACCAGTTTCTGGTTCAACGTTTAACCATGGAAAACCCTGAACCAAAATTTGGTGTTACCTATAACCAATTACTGGTTCAACGTATAACCAGATTCAGGTTCAATGTTTTCTCAGAAATAGGTTCAACGTACAACCACATCAAGGTTAAACGTACAACCACATCAAGGTTAAACGTACAACCACATCAAGGTTTAACGTTCATCCAGATGCAGATTTAAATGAAATCTGCACCGGATTGTTGTGGTGCAAATTGTACATGTATTTGCAGATTTAGTTAAATTCTAAATTCTTGCAAATACATCGGAACGGTACCATATGAGCAACCAAGTTACATCCCAGTGTTATTCTTGCAGTCATCAGTGAAAAGTATATCAACCTGTAAGAAAGTGAAGGATATTTCAGAACATACATCAACAAATACACACTAATTGAAATAAAATTCATATATTTAAATCATATTCGGATATAATCTAATAACAGATCTGATTTCTAACAATGCGAATACCTAGCTTCATCTATATACAAGAGTTCATGTGGAATCGATATCTTTGCATATTTGTATCCCAAATCTGACTCCAGGGGGCGCTGCTTGGGGTGCGGCTATGAGTCGCTGGATGACGAATAAGGAACTGTGAACCGCGGTCTAACTTTATGAATGCTCTAATTAAACACTAGACTATTTGCAATCAAATGAACAACTAAAGATATGAAAAGCTAAAATGTAAACATTGAAACCACAAGTAACAGGGGTTACAATAATGGGGATGGGAGTCTGGGGAGGTTTAGTAACATCCAAGATGGTACCACCTACAATAAGTTTGATGCCTCCCTTTCAACTGATGTTAGACTCATAACACTCCTCATCTAAGGAATGAAAACTTCAAGATGCAAAATGATTATCATGATTATTATTAACTTTTTTTAGCTTACTGCTGTATGATGAAATATTACTGTATACATATGGCATAATTGTCTGTTAATATCACTGATCTGAAATATTTGAGTGAGCAAGTTAATTGCATTTTATCACAGTTTAGTTTTGGGACCTACATACATAGTGTATGTGTGTCCAACCTTCCTACACATAGTATAGGTGATCAGACTTCACACAGCGACCTATGTATTCTGAGTACATGTTATATCACTGATTTGAGTGAGATAGTTAACTGCATTTTATCAGATTAGTTATGGGACCTACATACATAGTTTTTGTGTGTCCAACCTTCCTACACATAGCATGGGTGATCGGACTTCACACAGCGACCTATGTATTCTGAGTACATGTTATATCACTGATTTGAGTGAGGTGGTTAATTGCATTTTATCACAGATTAGTTATGGGACCTACATACATAGTTTATGTGTGTCCAACCTTCCTACACATAGTATAGGTGATCGGACTTCACACAGCGACCCATGTATTCCGAGTACATGTAATATCACTGATTTGAGTGAGCTAGTTAATTGCATTTTATCACAGATTAGTTATGGGACCTACATACATAGTTTATGTGTGTCCAACCTTCCTACACATAGTATAGGTGATCGGACTTCACACAGCGACCTATGTATTCTGAGTACATGTTATATCACTGATTTGAGTGAGCTAGTTAATTGCATTTTATCACAGATTAGTTATGGGACCTACATACATAGTTTATGTGTGTCCAACCTTCCTACACATAGTATAGGTGATCGGACTTCACACAGCGACCTATGTATTCTGAGTACATGTAATATCAATGATTTGAGTGAGCTAGCTAATTGCATTTTATCACATATTAGTTGGGACCTATATACATAGTTTATGTGTGTCCAACCTTCTTACACATAGTAGTATAGGTGATCGGACTTCACACAGCGACCTATGTATTCCGAGTACATGTATTTAACATCACTGATCTGGGATAATTGAGAGAATTATTTAATTGCATTTTATCACAGTTTAGTAATGGGACATACATACATAGTTTATGTGTGTCCAACCTATCACTGATCAGGGATATTTGAGAGAGCCAGATAATTGCACATTATCACAGTTTAGTTATAGGACCTACATACATAGTTTATGTGTGTCCAACCTTCTTTAATACACAGAGTATTCAGAGTACATGTATTGCAATATCATCAGGAACATTTGAGTGAGCTAGCTAATTGCATTTTATCAAAGTTTAGTTATGGGACCTAAATACACAGTTGAAGTGTGTAAGACCTTCCTACAAAGAGTATAAGTGGTCAGAATTCACACAGTGACTTATGTACCTGAGTCAAATTATATTACACAATGTATTAATGATCTGGGACATACCAAGTCATAATATGGTAAATAAAAATTTATATCCACCTTCCTGTACAGAGTACATGTAAAGGTGGTCAGACTTCACACATTGACTTTTGTATCTGAAGTCAATTATCCGTCATGTATCGATGATTTGTGATATATCGAGTGTTGCATTGTTTTCTTGTATTCAACATCACAGTTAATTCATAGTAAACAACACCCGTGTCTTCTCATCTACATGTAGCTGCAGAGTGTTATGTTGGGCCATCTGCTTCAACAGATGAGAGGGCTACAGGTATATGCACATTGTTCATCATTCTATCACAGTAATGAGACTTTGTTTGCATACGATGGTGTCACTTTTCTATCACCAGTAGTATGCCGGCCATTGTGGTTGATTTTTTTGTAAGGGTGTTCAGGAATGGTGAAGATTCAACACAGTTCCATTTTGTTCCTCTTCTATATGTAATATGGTACCACAGCTTTAGCCTGAATATTTGTTGTATCACATTACCATTTCATCTTTTCTGTCACATCCAATGATACCGGTAGCCATTATCTTGTGATGCAGGCATGTCAGAGACCAATTATTTCACATAGTCCAAGTTATGAAATAATGCACACACTTCCACCATCATCCGAAACCCTGTAATGTATCATCCGAAACCCTGTAATGTAATGATCCGCACTGTGACGCGTCTCTGATCTTTCTTGCAAGCAGTTGGTCCTATTAAACAAATAAAGAATTGTGCAACATAATTTGTCTTCACTATCCTGTCAATATAAGCTTACATTTGTAAGTACCATTCTATAAAATCTGAACTCATCAACTGTACATTGAGCCATCTGCAGATGAAGCCTTGATGACCCCCCCCCCCCCACTCACCAACAGAGTGGCAAAATTATTCATTCTTGTTGCTGGTTTTAGTATGGTCTATGAGCATCACATATCTGATTATTAGCATTGAAAATGACAGATTATTCCTTACATCTTCAATCGCGATAAAATCCATTACAAGATGATGTTCACTCTGTGGGAGCTCTGTGGGAGCCATATACACTGTCGCCTCCTTCATCTTCCTCCAACAGTCAGACTCAAACAAATGGCTTCTTTCTGACCTTCTCCCTGTTACACTTTCTGTAGGAGAAAATATTAAATGGAGTAAGATCTAATATAACTAATTTATTCATAAAGGTTGGGGGAAATATCCCGATTTTCATGACAAGCACTCACTCACTCGGCCACTCGCAACCCCTGGCAATTTCTCATGCCACCACCTTGCCTCGGGAATATCTCATGAAATCAATCCCACATGGTCTTGCCACATAAAAATAGTATATATTTTCACCACCCTCCCCCTCCTCCCCCACACACACACTTTACCACCATGCCCCCTTATCTGGATTGGAAAAAAAAATCATAATTACTAACATGGATATTATAGTATACTAATTTGGTAGCTACCACCCTATGTTGCATGTTTGTAAATCTCATCCATTTGCCTCTTGACCCCACCCCCCCCTCCCCCCTAACTGGATGTGTGTGTAGTGGGCATGGTGGGGGGGGGTTATGTAGTGGGCATGCTGGGGGGGGTTATGGGGTAATACATGGTACAGCTATGATGTATCATTTATCAAGTCTTATCAATGACTTCTCAAATTTCCTTTCATTGTGTCCTTGTAATGTATTCACTTACTACTTGTCATCCATCATGGTGTATTTCATAAACATCAAAATGACTTCTTCATCGATCAGGCACTAGGGCAGCTAGACTTCTCACACTTCTCACTTGATCACTGGATAAACAGTTACACAATGTTGACATATGATATTACCCCATTGGACACAAAATGTTGCCAACATTTGATATAGTCTTACGACATTATGTAACTATTATAAATTCATTGGACTGATTAGAATTTCAGGCAAAATTGAGGGGTGACTGAATGTTAATAGATGTTTTGAATTATTATAGGATTACAACATGCATAGGAATATGTCCAGTGAACAATACTATATAATGTCTTAATGTATTTTTTTTTTTTTTTGGAATAGGAGATTAATGCATATTAGTTTGCAAGGACCTTAGAGTTTAACAATCCACAAAGCGTATTGCAAGTATTTTTGTGGACAACGCGGCTGATAATTACTGGTATCCATATGTATATAGTGACAGTTTAATTAATTCTTTTTTGGAAATACATAGGAAATTAAATAGCCTGTAAGGGCCTTAGATTGCACTCATCCACAACTGGTATGGAAAAACGACATGCTAAATGTAATAAGTGATTGGAAATTGCAAAATACCGCCAAGTGGTAACAGTAAATTATATCAATGACATATTAAAACAGACAACAGACAGCAAAATTCTTTCACGCAATGAATAAATGAACGGAGAATGAACAATGAAGCAGTTTTCGACACAGCTTCGATTTCAAAACATAAAGCGAAAGCAACGGGGACGAGATTTCTGTGCGTAACGTATTCAGTGTTGAAGCGCAGTTCAAACAATTGTTTGTCCATATTACTTACCAGAAAACAGATGTAACGGGACGAGTAATGTTCATTGTTAAGCTGCCAACAATACCACACGTTCTCCTCCTCACACTGCAATCCAGCAGGTGGCGCTTCATAAAACGAAGGACGATAACCGATGGCCAGTTGAACCCTAGTCCAGTTGAACGTTGAACCAAAAAGTGGTTCTTTTGACGACCACCGCGGGAAAAACAATAACGAGGGCGGGAAATACGTTGAACCGAAAAACAGTTGAACGTATACTCGGTCGGGAATAATTTTGACCCACACAACAGTATTACGTCTTTCATTTTTGATAACTTCTATGATTGTTTCTGACTGTTGATAGGCTATTTTATGAGCGAAAATAGTAATATGCCATCAAAATAAGTGCATAACAGCGAAGTTTCCCAAATCGACACGCGTTATTAACGACTTGGACATTCAGTTTTAAGCATAACCACATGGTTTATTTGGAAAAGTCTGCAGAATTTAACTTAATATTAATAAGAAAATTACTCCCTGTTCTCAGACATTCATATCCCATTGTTTCGGTCATGTTGGTGTCGTTTTACCATGCACGGAGTTTCATGTGGTTGAACGTATAACCAGTTATAGGTTGAAAGAAGAACCAATAACAGATTCAACGTTTACCTCCATGCAAGTATCAATATATGCTTGAATTCGAACTGAAAACGTTCAACCAGATTCCGGGTAAACGTTTACTGTCATTAAAAATTGGTTCAACGTTGAACTGATAACAGGTTGAACATTTACTCCCTGAAATTGGCCGTTTTTACAGTGAAGGCCACGTTGAAACGGTACGGTCTTGGTATTATTCTTTTTTTCAAGTTGTCCAAGCAGACATGTAGACCACACACAGCACCAAGGGGATGGAATCAACAAGGGTCCTGTGGTATTTGCTCACAACAGAGGCCTACTCAACCTGGCACAGGGGCTACCGTGATCACGAAGGCGGTGCCCCCATCATGTCCATACAGAGCGAGGTCTTCCCTTTGCGCTCCGAAATGCTGACCCAAGCCATCGCCCCAAATGTGAATTGCTGCCTACAAATTACTAAACCATTTAATTTGAAATACTCATTTCAAGTAAAAGGACCATGGAATATTGCTGAGCCTTTTACTAGTATTATTAAATTGATAATAACGAAAAAAAATAACAAAAACTCACCGCAATCAAGTAAAAACAAAGTTTTTAGTTACTATATATAAACAGTTTAACTACCGTACGCTATCGTCGCTCTTGTTCAATGATACTCCCCAATTTGGGAATCGGCCCTTACAGTCATGTTCGATCTTATTCATCGTCGGTTTGCTCGGGTCCCAAGCGTCTTCGGGCTGTTCAGAATACTGTAATGGCATCATGTTCTGACCGCATTGTTCAGAGACTGTGCGGGTGGTAACTTCATATCCTCTTCCCAGTGGTTTTCATGGTGGCTCGGTGCGTATTTCATTTCTAGCGACAGCAGGCTATACTATTCATAGATCGCCATGGCTGTTTTTCTGGTATGAGGGCGCATGTGGATACAAGCTTTTATGTAAGTATCCAGTCCAGCGTCCTCGATCGCCACAGCATGGGCACAATAGCCACGGTTACAAGACGATCCCAAAAGGTAGGCCCCTTTCCCTCTTCCTCACTCAGGGACGTAGCCTGCGTATCAGCGATCGAGCTCTCAACCTGACTGTCAGTGGGTAGGCTCTCAGCATCAGTCGGTAGACTCTCAGAATCAGTGGATAGGCTCTCAGTGTAAACCTCAGCGCGCTCATCGCCTTATGGCGCCTCGGTATATTCATACTCATGTATATTCTTGAGATGTCGCATCATACCGTATTGTCTGCTGATTTATCTCCCCGGCATTAGGGCTTCACTGTGTTAAGATAGGCGTTGAGCAATGCCATCACCACTATGCTAATCCGACTGTATCTGTTGTTTATATACTTCTGATGACGTCACTCCCGGCACATGTGGCGTATTGTATAGCCAAGACTCTTCCGTAGAAGTGACCTCGACGTGACCCCGACCAATAACAGCCCACACCGAATCACAAGTCAAATGTCCTGTCTATAAACTTCCCGAATGCGCATGCGCATATCACAGATCATCACGCCAGTATTAACCCTATCCGGCCTGGGCTTTTTGGACCTGTCCAGGCCTGGGGAGGGGCCATTTCGGCCCCCCCCCCTTCCTAATTACTTTTCTTACCCCTTGAGGTAGGGAGCGCAAACTTACCACACTATACGCTTGGATCAACCGTTACCAGAAACTGTATATAAAAAAAGATGGACTCTTTGATGACGTCACAGTGACGTCATTTTCAAAAACGACATTTTTTGGTCGATTTTCGGTCAGATTTTTCGAATTTTTCATCTATGCAATTTCTCCGCAAAAACTGTGTGATAAAATAGTAAATATTAATGTGATGTGAAATAAAATAGTTTCTGCTCACTCATCATCGCGAAAAAACAGAAATTTTGAAGAAAAATGACGAAAATAGAATTTTTCTGGTATCCCAGGTGGTCGCCATCTTGAATTTACCCATGATCCACCACTCCGGGGGGTATGCAAATGGGCTCAAAATGACCCCAATATGACGAACTATAAAGTCAGGGATGCTCCCCCCCCCCTCCCCAGGCCTGGTAGGGTTAATCTATCCGACAAGAGCTTCAGTACGAGTCAACACTAGACGCATTTGTCACAAATTTGCTGTTGAGTGCACGTGCGCACGATGACATCATCGGCTAACTTCAAACATCGCCTTTTAGATCACTCCAGTCGTACTCTACATATGTTATTTGTGTGACGTCTGATTTCTGGATTTATTTTTGTGAGATTGGCGGATTTTTTTCAAGTCCGACTATTTCATGCACTCGCGGTCCAGAAGACACGTAACCCGAAGTGCGCACTGCGCAGGCGCGATGACACAGAAGTCACGTGACCATAACGAGACCGGACATGACCGTTGACTTTCGTCCCCAGCGGCCAATTAAAACTCAAAAGATAGGTCAAATACAAAGAATTTATGGTTTCATTAGTATTTGGATCATTTACTATATTTTTACGGGGCGATTTAGTCCCGTAGGGACTAATGGTCCTGTATTGTAGTGAGGAAAAACTTTTGGTACCGTTGCCAGTGTGACTGGTTGTTTATTTAACTGCTTTAGGCTTTGAGAGGAAGAGCAGAACAAAAAAGTCCTCAAGTTATTCAGCTACTGCAGATAGTTTGGTCAACTATTTTGGCTAGATTTTGTTTCACCTGGTCTATATTAGTGAAGTTAAATATTTTCTGCTATTCTTATATATGTTCATATGTCATTTTCACAGAGATTTCCTGCTTTAGAGCATGAATACAAAATGGACACTATTCAGAGGTTGACTTAGAGAGTTTTCCTGAAAGGATGTCATAAATCGCTGGTTGATAAAAACTTTATTTCGAACACTTAACAAATACAGAAGAAAATAGTTTAAGGCAGACTTATCATATGTTTGCCATGTTGGCAAGAAATTCTAATTTTCTAGGCTTCCATTCTTGCAGAAATTGTATACACGGTATGTAACTTGGGGACAAACACACAAACACCCCCTCTACCAGACCCTCTATACCATTTAGAGCATAGACACATGCATGACACATGCATGACCTAGGTCAATGGCTTGGTTCACTTAGCTGATAGGGTCAATTGATAGGGTCAAACTCCAAGTCATCTTTAGATAGCATGCAGTGATCTACATGTACAAGTCTGCATAGAACCATTGTCAGAATTTGTAACCTTCCAAACTAGTGGTGTACTAGCAGGAGGAGGTACATGCAAATAATATGATGCCATGAGAGGATACATCCCGGATCCAGTCCATCTAACCATTAGGATTTTACATTGTATCTCAATATTCATTTTTTGTCATTTACTGCTGAAGGATATGCTTTCTATAATCTGAAAAAGTAAAAATATTTTACAAATATTGATAACATGCAGAGAAGACATTATTTATCATTTCATCAGGTTGGTTTCATAATAAATGTCTGTCCCATCGGTCACAAGTTATTTTTTTAAATATATATATGTGTACAATTACACTAATGCACTAGAGATCATTACTGAGAGAAATGTGTGAGACTACAAATTGTATGGCTCTTCGCCATGGGGACTGAACATCAAAGAGTTTTACATTTAAATAGCCCCGTTTCAGTGCCTAAGGCTCTAGTTCAGTCGTTGTTATTAGTTTGTTTTCGATTGAAAAAGCTTACACGAGAAAGAACATTTGCAACAACGTGGCGGTGGATCTCGTTAATCGTCTCCAGCTTGTACTACTTGTTCAACCTCCTTCGGTTTACCAGTTGCTAGTGTAATACCCCGAAGGTCATTTTTTTCGGCATTCGGCCTGTGAACATAGCTGGTTCCAGACAGTTAAATAAGTATTCATAGGTTGAAGAGATTGCGTCTTCATACGTATTCCTGAAGTACCATAGTCGAGTATTCTTAGATAAATAGGACGACCTAATAATAAAATCTGTTGCTTATCGATTGGATTATTGAAAAGAAATATCTATTGAGAATTCAACCCGATATCTCTGGAAGTTTAACCCTAGTCGAGTAAGTTCTGTACTATATAAGAAGCAGACGCGTTATCATGGTGGGATCCTTTAGTAAGCAAGTCCTTTGGTAAGCAAGTTCAAGTCTTGTTTTACCTCTGGCATAAGATAGTCCACTAATATCAAGTTCCTAACAGCAGGATCGAGATAGCAATCATCTTCGAGGTTTAAGTTATACCGGTAACTCATATTGTCGAATACCATTCTCGAACTAAGTACCAGCAGTTGCAATAAATTGTGCGAGATTTATCTCCCTGAGCATTAGTATACGAAAAGAATTAACAATTATTCTCCAGAAAGTTGACCAGCTTGATGTTATAATAGTTTGGAGGATGACAAGTCTGAATGATTCACTGGGCGGCGATTAACGCACTGTATATATTTTACATGCGTATCTTTTCAATTCCACACAGCAAATGGAATAGCACGAGAAATGCCTTGGTCCTGATATCAACGCGTTTGTCACGTTGTCAAATGATGCTTCCATCAAACGTGTGACAATTTTCCATTTATAAGAGAAAAAAGACACGTTCGAAAATGTTGTAAAAGTTTTGCAAAATCACATCGCAGGAACAAAATACACCAGGGCCAGACAGCATTGTCTAGGAATTACGTTTTGGCTCCAAATGTCTAGCCATTGGCAGATGAATTGGCTGCTCGAAATATCTGGACATAGGTCGATACATGGCATGTGAGTTCTAAATGTAGTACAGATGAATTAGATCCCACAAATGTCTAACCATTGGTAGGCTAGATGGCTTGAGTGCTCAGGCACATCCATGCAATCAAGGAATTACAAGCGTCTGGTCCGTCTGGAATTCATTTGTTTAAATTTAGGTTTATATTTTTGGGCGAAATTGGGAAGCAGAGCTTTTTTAATTAAATTTCCAATTTCTGAAATTATTTTTGGCAGTGTGTTGCACAGCAGATACGACGTCGCTAAGAATTTGTTTTAGGTTTTTATTATGACGTTACAAAGGGTTTTCGACCCGAGATTGCCAGGGTTATCATAAATGTAAGCTTGTTGGTCCTTTCTTGGAATGGTGGGAATATTTTATCCATATTGTCATATTTACACCAGTTATCAATAGTTGAAATGCCCGCCCCATGTTATAAACATAGGGGAGAGTTCAAGAGAACAACCCAGAGCTCACGGTGGATCACGTCGTTGACACCGGGGCCAGACAGCATTGCCTAGAGACTAACTTGAACTATAGTGGGACTTGACCATTACAAGTGTGACGTGTGACGTTTGTATCTCTGCTGCAGCCAGCTGTATTATCCATTAATTATCATTATAATGTTACCACTAGTCTATACTTATTACTAAATTGTCAATATCTAATGTGGATAGACAAAATGATTACGAGAAACAGTCCAAGTTATTTGGCTGATTAAGAGAGTTTCAAATCGAACAACTGGCGATGTCACGTGGTTTATAATATAGTTTATGGAATTCAAGCGATCTTAGTAAAGTGAATGAGTTACATGCGCTACCGGTACTGAAGCTGATAATAGTAAAGTATATTAATTGATTTACCAATTCTCAGACTTTTGAGCGGTTACATCTGCGTTTGTGAGATGATGTTTGGATTCAGGGCTACAGAATAAGTGGTATCATGCAGAGTTGATTGACATGACATATTGGGAGAGTAACCCCGCTGGGAAATAATTTGCTTGTGTCCATTTCGTGACATCAAATAATAATACAAAACAATACAAATGTCGATCTCTGCCAATCTTATATATGTATGAAATAATGTCACAAATATATTCACAAGTTTCAATTCTAAATTTCGAAAATTTGAAAGGAATTCACATGGTGCAATGATAAAAAAAAATCACGGACCAATGACCGAACTCCGGACAGCGCATGTCAGCTCGCGCACTCTTAAAAATATGTATAAACAGATAAAGCCCCCCCCCCCCCCCAAAAAACGATAGCTTTTTGTCTGCTTGGTTGACTTCTCTAAAGCTTTTGACAATGGGTGGAGAACTGTCTTATTTTACAAACTTCTAGAGCAAAATATGGCAAGATCTTTGACCCTCTCCAAGACATGTACAGCTCTACTTATTATAGTATCAAACAACTTTCGGAGTATCTCAACCCATCCGTTCTGAAAAAAAAGTTAAACAAGGGTGTGTGTGTAGACCAGTACTTTTTAAGTTGTACTTAAATTGCCTCCATAATCACTTAGATGACAATGTTGCCCCTACACTAGCTGGAAAACCTGTATCGCACCTCCGATTCGCAGACGACTTGGTGATGTTATCTACTAGCAGTTCCAGCCTTCAAAGCAATCTAGATAATCTGGAAAACTTTTCTATAGACTGGAAGCTGGACATAAATGTTGCAAAACTAAAATTATTATTTTCAACCCTGCAATCAAAGTTAATCAGTCCAAGTCCAGATTTGTACACACGCTTAATTACAAGCGTCTGGTCCGTCATTCATAATTCAGCCGTCGTCCATTAGAGAATATCCGCGTCCATAATCCAAAGACCTATTCCATATTCCATATAACAGTATTAGCACCAAATTCAAAAAGACAATCATAGTATACATAAACATAGGCTTGTTCCCTGCAAGAGAGAAGCAGTCAACAGTTTTCAATGATGCCGGTAAGACATCATGATGTTCCAAAAAATATCAAATCCGTATCGCTGATCAGTATTCTTAATCCGTAATATTCGTTATAAAGTCGTCATCTAAAGAATGATGTATCTCAGTCACGCTTTGATTGTGACTGTTCATATGAGTACCATGAGGATCTTGAAGTACATGGGCTCATACGGCCCCTAGCCCCGGGTTAAGCGGAATTAGACACAAGTTACGAAACGTAACGCCATAGATCTTGCACGCTACGCTCGTATTTTGCTATCAGCATGCGATATGTATCGCCAAATTTGAGAAACTTTGAGTGGAGACGCTTGGTGGTGTAGCCCTGTTTTATAAGTTTCTGCAACAATGTTTTGTGACGTTGATTAAAATCGTCACATTTAACACAGGATCTAGCAAATGCTAATAGGCGTGATATGTATACGCTATATGCAGGTCCCACTGGAATATTACTGTCCAGAAAGGGATAGTTTACGATGTCGAAATTGTAATCATCTCTTTTGTCATACAGTCGACGAGAGAGAATTACAAGCGTCTAGTCCGTCATTCATAATCCAGCCGTCGTCCATTAGAGATTTTTATAGAGATATAGGTCTAAATATGATATGCCTGTAGGGTTATCTGTAGTTTCCTTCAAATCCAGTGAAGGTGGATATATATCCTTCACTGCGTCATTTATATAGCGATTATCCACAGCGAGAAGATCGTCTATATAGCGTTTGGTGAATGAGAAGGAACGGGCTTTGAATGGATCGGGTTTTGAAAGCGCCTGCATATAGTCATATTCATAAGAGAACAGATATAGGTCATCCAATAGGGGTGCACAATTAGTACCCATTGGAATACCTATATGCTGTTGATAGATTGTGTTGCCAAATTTCACATATATATTTTTAATGAGAAATTCAAGCAACTCTATAAACAAAGAAACATCCCATGAATGATATCTCTTGTATGTAGTAGAGCTAAAGAATGCTTTATGGCTTCCGAGATTAATATATCTACGATCAGTTTTCTTGAACACAGATATTATTAATGAACTTAGACGGTCAATAAGGTCCTGATGAGGGATTGTAGTATAGAGAGTCGAGAAATCCCATGTGGATACATGTCTGTACGGTATGTGACCTTTAGCATCAAGTTCTTCCGTAAGACATTTTGAGTTTTTCAATATCCACATGCATTCAACGCCAGAGTTTTTAGAAATAGTGGCGCAATACCTTTCCCAAAATGCTTTTACCTCCTGAAGGGCCCTCGGCAACAGGGTTGAAAGAAGCTTGGTGGTGCAGCTTCTGGAACCAGCTATGAATCTAGCTTTGTATGGTGATTTATGCATCTTGGGAGTCCAGTACACTTTTGGTATATCGTTATGTTTGGTTGGAAGACAAATACCTCTTTCCCTGAGAAACGTTTTGTGATTGTTAAATAAATCTTCCAGAGTAACTGCAGTTTGAGAGTAAGTAGACATATTTGATGACGATATGTTTACACTCAATTCTTCAACCAGCACCTGGTAATAGTAATATTTACATATGGATATTATTAACACTGTTGAGATTGTCCTAAATTATTCTTACCTTGGTGTCACCTTCACCCACACTGGTAAATTCACAAGCTTTGCATACGTCATAAACAAGTCACTAAGAGATATACAACACTGTCACTAAACCCATTAATACATATGCAGCTGAAATCTGGAGAAGTCAGTTACTAAACTTTAGGCATCCAAACGTTTTTATTAACTGGAATAAATTAGCATCTAATACAGCCACTGCTAAGATTGTTAAATCCATTCTACATCTGCCAAAGAAAGTTTCTGACATCGGAACACTGGCAGAACTTGGTATTTATCCTGATGTGTCACTGGATATATTTGGCAGCATGGTCAGATATTGGCTTGGATTGACAAACTACTATATAATGCTTACATTATATGCTCTTATAATGCTCAAAGTGCTGCTTATGTCAATTTAAAAATATTTTATCAAACTCATACCTTCTCTCAAACTTCACTTTGGAGACGGTAGGATGTTTTATAGCAGCTGAATGAACATTTCTCAACATATAATGACTATGTACAAAGAGGAGGATTTCTGTGACTGGCACATTGAAGCAGCACAATGGCAATATAGGCCTACCACTTTTATAAACAACACACAATGGTATATTCTGCATAATGCAGGTAACTTTTTTCCTAGACAAGGTAGCATATGAGGACGGAAAGCAGTTGCTTCTAAGTTTAGGGAGGAAATGTGTGTAGTTCTCTTTCAAAGCAGGGTTATGGAGGAACGTATGTATATTCTAGTGTCAAAGCGATGTTAGGGAGGACGGTATGTCGAGAAAAGTATCAAAGCGGGGTTAGGGAGGAATGTTCATGTAGTCCAGTGTCATAGCGGGGTTAGGGAGGAATGTTCGTGAAGTTCAGTTTCAAAGCGGGTTAGAGAGGAAGGTGTGTGTAGTCTAGATTCAAAGCGAGACTAGGGAGGAACGTATGTTTATTCCAGTGTCCAAGCGGGGTTAGGGAGGAATGCATGTCTAGTCCAATGTCAAAGCGTGGTTAGGGAAGAACGTATGTGTAGTCCACTGTCAAAGCGGGTTAGGGAGGAACTCGTGTTTGAGTGTTAAAGTAGGGTTAGGGAGTGAGGCACATGTGCTTGAGCATCAAAGGGGACATCAAAGATGGATATTCAACTGTTAAACTGGGGTTACGTATGCTCCCCTACCACGAATTATAAACTATGGAGATTTTCCTTTCCAAAATGTTAGGTAGCTAAGTTTCAAAGTGGGTTAGGGGATCGTCAAAGTGGAGCTAACAAGGGAATTTTTGTAGTCCAGTATCAGTGAGGGTTTACGGAGGAACGTATCATGAGTATTTCAGTTTCAATGCCGGGTTAGGGAGGAACCTATGTCTAGTTCATTATCAAAGCGGGGTTAGGGATGAATGTATGTGTAGCCAGTGCCAAAGCGGCGTTAGGGACGAATGTTCATGTAGTCCAGTTTCAAAGCGGAGTTAGGAAGGAATGTCTGTGTAGTCCATTGTAAAAGCAGAATTAGGGAAGAATGTTTTTGTAGTCCAGTGTCAGAGCAGGGTTATGTATTCCAGTTTCAAAGCGTGTTTAGAGAGGAACATAAGCGTAGTCCAGTATAGCTATTAAAATTATAAACTAAGGAGATTTTCCTTTCCAAAATGTTAGGTAGCTAAGTTTCAAAGTGGGTTAGGGTGTAATGTTCATGTAATCCATTGTCAAAGTGAAGCTAGGGAGGGAATTTGTGTAGTCCAGTGTCATAGAGGGGTTAGGGAGGAACGTATGCATATTTCAGTTTCAATGCCGGGTTAGGGAGGAACCTATGTGTAGTCCAGTATCAAAGCGGGGTTAGGGAGGAATGTATGTGTAGTCAGTGCCAACGCGGCGTTAGGGACGAATATTCATGTAGTCCAGTTTCAAAGCGAAGTTAGGAAGGAATGTTTGTGTAGTCCATTGTAAGAGCAGAGTTAGGGAGGAATGTTTTTGTAGTCCAGTGTCAGAGCAGGGTTATGTATTCCAGTTTCAAAGCGGGGCTAGAGAGGAACATACGTGTTGTCCAGTATCAAATCTGGGTTATGGAGGAATGTATATGTAGTCCAGTGTCAAAGCGGGGTTAGGGAGGAATGTATGTGTAGTCCATTTCAAAGCGGGTTTAGGGAGGAATGTTCCTGCAGTCCAGTGTTAAAACGGGGTTAGAAGGAATGCACGTGTAGTCCTGTGTCAAAGCAGGGTTAGGGAAGAATGTAAGTGTGGCTCAGTATCAAAGCAGGGTTAGGGAGGGAGTGTTAAAGCGGGGTTAGGTACAGATTTAGGTATGCTCCTCTACTATCAGGTTAAATTTCATGTCAGCTACCATATCAAAATTATAAGAGATTTTTCTTTCTATAATGTTAAGTAGCTAAGTTCCCAAGCGGGTTACGGAGGAATGTTCATGTAGTCCATTGTCAAAGCGGGGTTAGAGAGGACGGTATATCTAGTGGGGTTATACAGGAATGTTCGTGTAGTCCGGTGTCAAAGTGAGGTTAGTGAGAAATGTTCGTGTAGTCCAGTGTCAAAGCGTGGTTAGAGAAGAATGTATGTGCAGCCTAGTTTCAGAGCGAGGCTACAGAGGAGCGTATGTGTAGTCCAGTGTCAAGGCAGGGTTATGGAGAAAAGTATGTGTAGTCCAGTTTCAAAGCGGGGTTAGGGAGGACGGTATATCTAGTGGGGTTAGACAGGAATGTTCGTGTAGTCCGGTGTCAAAGTGAGGTTAGTGAGAAATGTTTGTGTAGTCCAGTTTTAAAGCGGGGTTAGAGAGGAATGTATGTGTAGTCCAGTTTCAGGGCGAGGCTAGGGAGGAGCGTATGTGTAGTCCAGTGTCCAATCAGGGATAGGAGGAATGCATGTCTAGTTCATTGTCAAAGCGCGGTTAGGAGGGAATGTATGTGTACTCTAGTATCAAAGCGTGGTTAGGGAGAAGCGCATGTTGGAGTGTTAAAGTGGAGTTAGGGAGTGAGATACATGTGCTTGAGCATTAAAGCAGACATCAAAGATGCATATTCAACTGTCAAACTGGGGTTACGACTTAGGGTTAGGTAGGCTCCTCTACTATCAGGTTAAATTATATTTCAGCTATCAAAATTACATACTAGTGAGATTTCCGTCTCCAAAGTGTTAAGTACCGGTAGCTGAATTTCAAGGTGGATTAGGGAGGAATGTTCCTGAAGTCCATTGTCAAAGCGGAGTTAGAAAGAAATGCCTTTGTATTCAAGTGTCAGAGAGGGGTTAGGGAGGAACGTATGTGTATTCCAGTTTCAAAGCGGGGTTAGAGAGGAACCTATGTGCAGTTTAATATCAAAGCGGGTTTAGTGAGGAACGTATGTGTAGTCAGTGCCAAAGCGGGGTTTGGGAGGAACGTTCATGTAGCCCAGTTTCAATGCGGGGTTAGGAAGTAATGTTCGTGTAGTTCATTGTCAAAGCGGAGTTCGGGAGGAAGGTTTTTGTAGTCCATCGTCAAAGCGGGGTGAGAGAGGGACATATGTGTAGCCCAGTTTTAAAGCGGGGTTAGGGAGGAACGTTTGTGTAGTCCAGTGTCAAAGCGGGGTTAGGGATGAATGTATGTGTAGTCCGTGTCAAAGCGGGATTAAGAACGAATGTTCATGTAATCCAATGTTAACGCGGGGTTAGAGAGGAATGAAAGTGTAGTCCTGTGTCAAGTGTCAAAGCAGGGTTAGGGGTGAAATGTATATGTTGTCCTGTATCAAAGCGGGGTTAGGGAGGAAGGCATGTTGGGGTCAGGAACATGTGGTTGCATGATCATAAAAGCGAACAAAGGGTGTGAGGTACCGACAGATGTGGGTGAATGTCGAGCCAAGGTTGGAGCATCATGTGCATTTGTTGGAGTGTTGAAGTGGAGTTAGGGAGTGAGGTACTGCTACAGGTGGTTGAGTGTCCAGGCAAGGTTGGGAAGTGATATCTGTTCGGGTGTCAACTTCGGTTTAGGGAGTGAGGTACATGTGCTTGAGCATCGAAACGTAGTTAGGGATTGAGGTACTGGCACATGTTGTTGAGTTGCAATGCAAAGCGGGGAGTGAGGTACATCTGTTCGAGTGTTGAAGTGGGGTTAGGGTGTACATGTATTTGTCGTCAACGTAAAATCGTGGTTAACATATTTGGGCTTACTGAATTCTTATCATGCTCCTGTTTATGTGCTTCACTATTAGACCAGGGGTACGGGCAAAGGTATATGTGTTCTCATGTCAAAGCTGGGTTAAGGAAAGAAAGTATATGCACTTGATAGTCAAAGCTAGGTTACGTGCAGTGTCAAAACCAATCTTGAAATGTCCATTGTGTCATTGCATTCTGCTGTACAGAGAAAAAGGAATATTTGTGATGAGAAATCAAGCTGTAAACTAACAATTAGGTTCACTGTAACGCTGGGAGTGTCGCTCTGAAGGACGTCTTCATTTGTGACATTGGAAACTAGCTGCCGCTTGGAAGAAACAGAATACAAAATTGTTCATTGTGTCGCTGTATTCTGCCTTATGGAGATTAAGTAATATTAGTGGTGAGAAATTAAGGCCTCAACATGATTGGTTTCACTGTGGCATCTCAAAGTGCCGCTCTGAAGAAAGACAGTCTTCATTATGCCGTTGCATACTGTCGCTTTCAAGAAAGGCGATATTAAACTATCCATTCTGCCAATTTGCATTCTGCTGTACGAAAAATAAGTAATATTTGTGATGAGAAATTAAACCATAAACACAATCGGCTTCTTTGTGACGCTGCAAACTGCCGCTCTGAAGACAAACGATTTTGATTGTGACGTGGAAACTGACGTTTGGAAGAAAGACTATATTAAATTGTCCATTGAGCCATTGTATTCTGTCGTACAGAGAGGAACTAATATTTGCGATGAGAAATTAAGCCTTTAACATTCATGATTGGATTTCCTTGTGACGCTGCAAAGTGTCGCTCACAAGAAAGATGGTCCTCTTTGTGCCGTTACATACTGCCGCCTTCGATAAAGCGGATCTTAAATTTTAAGTACCGGTATGGTAAACCGTAACCACATTGGGTTAATTGTGATGTTACAAAGTGACGCTCTGAAGAAAGACGGTCTTCATTGCGACATTCGAAACAGCTGCTTTAAAGAAAGGTATTAAATTGCATGTCCATTGTGCCGTTGCATTATTCCGTAGGCCTACAGAGAAAAACCAATATTTGCGATGCGAATATATACCTTTAATTTGATCGGATTTCATTGTGACGCTGCAAAGTGTCGCTCTCAAGAAAGATGGTCTCATTGTGCCGTTGCCTACTGCCATACAAATAATGAGTAATATTTGTGATGAGAAATTAAACCGTAAACACGATTGGGTTCATTGTGACGCTGCAAAGTGACGCCCTGAAGGAAGTCTTCATTGAGACTTTCGAAACTGCCGCTTGGAAGATGATATTAAATTGTACATTGTCCAGTTGCATTCTGCCGTACAGAGACAAACCAATATTTGTGATGACAAATTAAGTCCTTCACATCTTTAAGTTTCATTCTGACGGTGGAAATATGCTCTGGAATTGTTCATTATCTCTTACTGCATTCTGCCGTGGAGAGAAAAACGTGTGATTACAAATTTTAACCTTAAACGGATTGCTCATTTTGCAAATTGCTGATTTAAAAGACAACACCTAACGAATTAAATTACAACACATATAAGGGAAGTGGGATAAGGGAAGGAAAATCCTTAATTTTACTGGCTTGTATTATGCTGCTGCTGGGGATAAAGTAATATTTCTGAGGGCAAACCCTTAACATGGTTAAGGAAGGAATGCTTCTCTCGTGCTTCCTTACATGAAGTATCCACCCGCCCAAGGGACGGCATAGTAGTCAAAAATGCACTGAAAAACCTATCGGAGCAATACAATAATACTTACTCTGAATGTATCTCTGCTTCCTGTAAAACTCGGAACCTATGACACCATTAAAAGCAAACCACAATATTCCCCATATCTCAGCATTGTAAAAAATTCCTAAATTCCTAATATCTCACGCAACTATGTATACGTCTTAGTGCACATCCACTAGAGATAGAACAATCGAGGTCGCTACACCAAAATACCTGTATGTTCGAGAATCTGTGAAAAAAATGCCATTTCAACAGGCTAGAGGATGAATTTCTGTTTTTGCTCGAGTGGCCCTTATATAACTCTTGATCCAGCACCTCATTCAAATACTGATTCAAGTCAAGCCTTCTTTCCTTAACATGACAGCTTCTGAGCCTTTTGGAATGTTTTTTGACCCACCAGATGATTTCGCATCAATTATTGCAGACTGCATTTGCAATTGCTTTCAGTGCAGGAAAACAGGTGATACCTGATTATCATAGTTTCATTTTCCAAACAGTACTTGCTAAAACACAAAGAAATCGGGGTTACATTATACAAAGTCCTCATGGACTGTCTAATGCTGTTTCGATACATTCCTATATGCGTGCGGTACTTTCTCTACAGTACTTGCTAAAACACAAAGAAATCGAGGCTCCTATTTTTGGAATGATTACATTATACTTAGTCCTCAAGGGACTCCCTTACAAAAAAAATCTGATAAGATCCTATAAGATTTTGGTCCAAAATCCTATAAGATTTTTTAATAGGATCCTATAAGATTAAATCCTATAGGATTTTAATAGCGGATCCTATAGGATTTAGTTATGGAATAGAAGATTTCTGTATAAACTTTCTATGAGAACATTTGGATGAGTGATATAGGTCAACTTTTATGGTAAATTCACGAAATACAAAATGCCCATCACCTGTTTTGTAAAATAGTAAATACACCAGAAAATATATTAGAGTAAACGTTGCTTGTTTTGGATGTAGCGCAGATATGTTACAGGGAAAGATATTCTGGTGAATTTACTAATGCATGGAAACAAAAAGAACAAACAAATAAATATAATAAATATTTTCTTTATTATATACATGTGCACTATAAAGATAGATATTCACGAAGGAACGTGAACAGAGTATCATATTCTCCATCAGTTTCCTGTAGAGCTTCTGCTCGCCATTCGGTTTAGATTTCACGGCATCCCGAATGGCCTTCTAGGAACCGGGAAAGTTTTTCTGGCAGTCGTCTGGAAGAGAATGAAATAATTTGCAGGTAGCCACTGTGAGAAATAATAACAATCCATGAATGGGGCTAGATTGAAAATATTCCGTACAAAGATCAGTACTTTTATTTCTTAGCAATTAGAATACTTCACAAATTCAATCCAAATTATTTTTAAAATTAATGAAGTTTAAGTTAAAAGATTTGGTATGGAAATATTCTCTAATCATCTGTGAGGGGGAAAAATCAATAAATTTTAAAAATCAATAAACAGTTCAAAACAACAAGATAATTTATTTAGAGCTACCATCCCCCCAACCAGTTAAAGCCCACTGTTTTGACATGAACAGGAAGTATACAAGCAGTTTTGTGATAAAAATATCTCACCCTCAGGGGATTTCCTCCATGGACGCATGCCAATCTTCATATGATTCATAAGCCTGTGGTTTCCAAGCTGACAATTCACACAATCATGACAATGGCAATCCACACTGCCTTGATGAACCTAGGTAGATCTGAAAGTGATATTGAGACAGACATGTGGATATTTCTTTGTGAAAGCCATGCTATATGACCCATTAAATTTGACTGCAATTTTAAGGTGAAGTACATTATTACAACCAGTCCATATAGCAATATTTATTGAGGCCAATATCAATTTTTTAATATGCCAAGTATTTCAAGGGAAACTTGTTGGTAATAATAGCTGGTGGGTCCACATCACAAGAGTCCCACTGTTCAACCCAGTTCTTTGCTTATTAAGTTATGAAAAACAGGAGAAAAATTATAGTTATATTTATAATTTACTTACCATTTCACTAGCTGCACTCATCACCATCTGCAATACAGTTCTTCAAACCTTCATAGTTCTAGCTTATCATGAACAAATCCACCTGAGTTTTGCACTTGTGGTCAGCCATTTTTTTTTGTTTTAAGATGATGGTGGCGCCCCCGGTGTTCAATTAAATTAGCAAGTGCAGATATTTCCACCCATTTCGATTAGACCGTGAAGAGGAAAAAGACTATCAGAAACAGAAATTATATATATATTATATTTAAACAATTTATAATAATGAAGAGGATAATATAACGTATTCTTTAATGGACATTTTTTGTTGCTGACATTATGTTAGAACTGATTCTTCTAAAAATATTTTTCTCATTTTGTCCAATTTTACTATAAAATCATGGATTTGGACTGATTATAAAATCTAAATTCAACAAGATTTCTGATCTAATATGATACTATTTTGACAACTCTAATATTCGAGAGATAGATATTATTAATATCTTTATTTTATTCAAATGGAAACCCATGGTACAGATCACTTTCAAAGATCCAAGCTTTCACAGTTCTGAGTAATATGTCAGTAACCACATATTTTACACAGTTGCAGCTATTTTGACCTGTGAAGTACAAATCGGATGATTAGTGATTTCATGGAAATGAGATTTGATGTCACTGAGTGAAAACAAATCAGCCAACTTTAAGCTGGGATATACCCAGAGCTAATTAAGATCATTGAAACTTGTATACATGTAGTTCTAATTTATAATGTTATGTTACTGTAAAAGTTTGTGGGAAAATTCCAATGGTCTACAAATCCTATTTGATTGAATCTTATAGGATTTTTCAGAATCTTATAGGATTTTTTTAAATCTTATAGGATTTTTCAGAATCTTATAGGATTTTTCAGAATCTTATAGGATTTTTTTGAATCTTATAGGATTTTTCAGAATCTTATAGGATTTTTTTAAATCTTATAGGATTTTTAGAATCTTATAGTATTTTCAGAATCTTATAGGATTTTTCAAAATCTTATAGAATCCTATAAGATATTTTTGTAAGGGCTGTCTAATATGCGGTTTTGATACATTCCTATATGTGTGCACTTTCCGTACAGTACTTACGAAAACCACAGGGCTAAGTAGAACTGTTTTGTCAGAGATTTTTTGAAAATTTAAAAAAAAAAAATTTTAAATTTTAAAATTTTAATTTTTTTGAACATCTTGGAAACACTAAATTATTATATAATGACTGTAATACTCATACATGGTCATATTTTAAAGCGCGAGCCCGTGTTTGTCAAGCATGGAAAATTACACTATATAGTATATACCCTAGATACATAGACCAGGTCAATAACATGGCCTCGAAAATAACGCTGAGAGAAAAAAACACCTTCTTTTAGATCGGTCTAGCGATCGAACCAGCGCACGAAATGTGCCAAAGTTGTATGCCATTGAACGAGGACATCCTAGAGCTTATGTCGACGTGTCATTATCCCAACAACTGTTACTAATTATCACTGTACACCCAGATGAAGTCCGATGTTACGCTAAATTTTCTTTAGTCGGACAAGATCGTGGCCAGAAATTGTCAGTGTAAACCGCACCGAACAGGCAGTTTTGGCCAGTCATCTCTTCAATCACCGCATAAATTGGTCTGCTTTTTCAAGCAGGGTGTCAATACATAACGTACCTGTGCTGACATTACTCCATGACATCGCCCTATGGTAAATCCATGCGTTGTTTTCTTGTATACTCCTTTTCGCGGTTACAAATTTACAACAACAACCCCATGTTAAACGCACTGCATTCTGGGATCGGAGATGTGATACTTTCACTTCCTGTGCCGCTAGAATACAAGAAAAAACGCATGGATTTACCATAGGGCGATGTCATGGAGTAATGTCAGCACAGGTACGTTATGTATTGACACCATGCTTAAAAAAAACAGACCAATTTATGCGGTGATGGAAGAGACGACTAGCCAAAACTGCGTGTTCAGTGAGGTTTACACTGACAATTTCTGGCCACGATCTTGTCCGACTAAAGACAATTTAGCGTAACATCGGACTTCATCTGGGTGTACAGTGATAATTAGTAACAGTTGTTGTGATAATGACACGTCGACATAAGCTCTAGGATGTCCTCGTTCAATGGCATACAACTTTGGCACATTTCGTGCGCTGGTTCGATCGCTAGACCGATCTAAAAGAAGGCGTTTTTTTCTCTCAGCGTCATTTTCGAGGCCATGTTATTGACCTGGTCTATGTATCTAGGGTATATATTGTAATTTTCCATGCTTGGCAAACACGCAAAATGGTACATCTTCAGAAAATTTATGACCTATCCCAAAGATCATTATTGTCTGGCATCATCAGCTAAACAAGAATAGTACGATCAGACAACATGCAGGCGAAAGTACGGTATAATTGACGTAATTCGTTGTTTTCCGCGTTTCAATGGTTGATCTTCAATGCAGAATCTAGGTCAACTAAATTTATAATTTCTCCTGCTTCAAACGAGTAGGCCTACAAGTTCAACGTTCAGTTTTATTTTTTTAACAACAAAACTTGCATAATGTTAGCAACAAAAGTACATATCATAGGGCGTGTGAACAGTACTATGTGAATGAAGAACAGAAATGCTGTAAATGCCCTGACCTGTTCAAGTACATGTCACGCTAAGAACCTGGGATAGGTCATAAATTTTCCGAAGATGTACCGTCTTGCGGCAAACACGGGCTCGCGCTTTAAAATATGACCATGTATGAGTATTACAGTAAGCTATATAATAATTTAGTGTTTCCAAGATGTTCAAAAAAATTAAAATTTTAAAATTTAAAAAAATTGAAATTTTAAAATTTAAAAAAATTTAATTTTAAATTTTCAAAAAATCTCTGACAAAACAGTTCTACTTAGCCCTCATTTGCGTACACTTCGCCATCCATAAGATGGCTTGCGAATCGTGTGTCTCCATTATCGCGGAGCGATATCCGGTGTTTTACCGGATTCTGTTTGGCCTTCATCCGGCGGAGAACAGACTCAAAAACTCTGATAAATTACAGGTTTTCATACATACCCCGGAAACAGATATTGCCTGGGCTTACAAAATATATAGGTATGAATAACTTTCGTATCATCTAAGAGGTGTGGTAGATCTGTAATTTTGAAGAAGTAGATCATCACATGACTCGAAAATGGCGGGTTACGTTGGGGTTACGTCGGTAGACTTTAGCTGATTGGCTGATGAAGTCACGTGGTATTGATTTATGAAATTCCCTCTAGCAGTTGCCGAAAGTAGTCTGAAATGGATACACACGATCCCAGGGTCAGTCTTACTCCGTATAGATGACCGAAATGGTTACAGGTTGCTTAGCCCTGTGACGAAAACGAAAAGAAACCAAGGTCCCTACACTATATGTTTGAAATGTTTATACTTAGTCCTCATGGTCTTCAAATGCTGAATTGATACATTTGTGTGTATTGGTGTCTGTATATTGTACCCAGCTCTTGTGGACTCAAATGTTATTCTGGTACAATCAAGTTAAATTGAATTAAATTGTGGCACTTTCCTTGGTTAACCATGACAGGGTTCTCGTGGAATAGAGCGGACTGTGGACTGCACCCGTTCGTCTGGCGAGAGGGACACGGCTGTTACATTCGGATACCCTCAATTTTACCTTAATACTACGGTTTTGTATATTGTACAGGTTCCCGAACATATACAGCTGAAGGGGCAGTTTGAGAATGAGGTTAAATATCGTCTGCTCACTTTTGCAAGGGTATTGATTTTGGCGAAGATAAATCGGGTGATTGAAAGGCGATATATTATAAATGTCGATATGCAACACGTTCAATTCCTAACTTGATGTTGGTACGGCCGTAGCCTTATGATTTCATTCTTTGTGAGTGAACTTGTTTTTTATTCAGCAGAAAGATAAACTCATCAACTGCGAACGTGATCTGAACAAAGAATCACCTGTACAACAACAACAACCACAACACTTGGGTAATAACAACAACAACAACATACGTGAATAATCCTTGTCTAATAATTTCAGTACACGTGCGTGTTTTGACGATGGGCCTTTGACGCACAGGGATTTGTATCACTTGGATTGCATATACATCTCTACCAAGGCAGGGACATAGGCCTAATGTAGTTCAACAAGCTGAACCTTACTGACATTTAATTTTGTGATATTGATTATGTAGGGTTCAGCCGTTGAATCGAAATTTCCTATCGCAAAATTTTTGCCTCCCGACCTGGGTAACAGCGGGTGGATTTGCGCTCATAAAAATCGATAATACCTACCGCTTTGTGCTCATTTGGATAGAATACATATTTGCCTACTTCCCTGGCCATTTATTTTCTCTGTCCAGCTCGTTTCATTTCCATAAACGGCAAAAGAAAAAAATATCATCGCCGACGATCTTCCAAAAACGAAATCCGCCGCCATTTTGAAATGTCACTATGGTGGCACGAGACAGATTTGTAAATTCGGGATTGTAGACAGGAAGGTCGAAAACGGCTCATTCATAAGGCTGTCACATTATCTGCATTTAAATATAAAATTGTAAATATCGATATCAAGCATAATGGAAGGCATATACTGAGAAAGGTAATTCATGAGATTTTTCATCTCCCAAAGCGCCTGGGTCGACTGAGCGGATTCAGTTTTTCCGACTCTTGTAATCCTGAATTTAGAATAACCTCACGTGAGAGAATCAGGGTCACGTGATAGTGTTCGAAAATGGCGGTGGATTTCGTGTTTGGAAGATCGTCCGTGATGATATTTTTTTCTTTTGTCGTTTATGAAAATGAAAGGAGCTGGACAGAGAAAATAAATGGCCAGGGAAGTAGGCAAATATGCATTCTATCCAAACGAGCACAAAGCGGTAGGTATTATCGATTTTTATGAGCGCAAATCCACCCGCTGTTACCCAGGTCGGGAGGCAAAAATTTTGCGATAGGAAATTTCGATTCAACGGCTGAACCCTACATAATCAATATCACAAAATTAAATGTCAGTAGGGTTCAGCTTGTTGAACTAGGACGTAATGTTGAAATTCACTTTTCCGTGAGAAATTACCGGATTTCAAAGGCTCGATTTAGTTCAACAAGCTGAACCCTGCTGACATTTAATTTTGTGATATTGACAATGCATTGTCAATATCACAAAATTAAATGTCAGCAGGGTTCAGCTTGTTGAACTAAGGCTCGATTTAGCAAAATTTGGGCTGACAATGAAGGGAACCCCTCGAGAAATTTGACTTAATGTATTCCTGGAACTACAAGTGATATATTTTTAGTCGCCGAGGCCTGCCCTCTGTACCTCATTCAACAAATATTATACAATTACAGTCTTTTGATGAGGTCAATATGTGGTTTTGTGGACCTGAGAAAACAATATTGTTTTCTCAGGTCCACAAAACCACATATTGACCGATATCAAAAGACTATAATTGTTTTATTATATGACACTGACGTCTCCTTCTCGTTAAATTGGTGAAAGCAGTTAGAATATAGCATATAATAAGATATTTCCTTTGCTCCCGACGATCTCGTACTTGCTGTCAGCCAAATTGTACACCGACGGCCAATCCAACGACTATTTTCATTGGCTGAGCAGACGCATACGTCACACCGAGTCAATATCACATTTATGGACCCGCTTCGGAGGCAATATGGAAAATTAGCGACAGCCACGTGACGGCGAATGGTCCAATGGAGAAAGAGTAACACGCACAGTCGTATAATAAATAGCTTTATTGTTTTTGTGGGAAGTTTAAGCCGTTCGACGTCGGGCATTACAGGTTAGTTTTTTGGGGTATTCTTGCATTTACCAGATTTACCCAATGTTGAGGCATTTACTCCATCAGACGTCCACGATGCTCATCCATTAACATCAGATGAGTTATTCATTCATTAATAAATATATTTGAGTTAAGTGTTGTTAAACGACCGAATATTTTTTAAAAGAATATTTACTGGGATGAGGTCATTTTGCGTTTTTTTAAATGGAGAAAACTCTGACCCTAGCCAGACAATCTCTCAGAAATTATCCGTTGTCTGGCGTGAAGGGTCATAGGAAGCTCGGACTAATGTGATTGTTGAATAGATCATGTGACTACCCTTCATCTCGGCAAATATATCACAGATGGTTTATCTGATTTATCACAAAATAAAGACGGTCTGAAAACGTGTCAATTCATGTTAAATCTGCATCCTGTATTTGTTCTGCCAAATATGGTTGCACAAGATCAAGTGGAACTCGTCAAAAAAGAAAAACCCTTTTCAAGGTGGTGAATTTCTAGCTTAACTCACAGGTCATCCTTCGTCATTGACGTTGGACAAGTCCAACCTCAAGGAGGGGCGTCACATAGAGTTTTGCACCCAAGGGATATAATACCTGTATCATTTGATCAGCCAAATCAGTTTACCTCCCCTCAACCCCATCCAAATGCATGGGTTGTTCCATTGACACCAGAGGGCACAACAGTACTCGCCACCCCTGTCAACAGTTCCATCTGCCATGTCTGCAGTGGACCTACCCACAATATTTAGCGTTGATTTTCAACTGGCAGATTAAAAAACAAACTATGACATCACTGGGACTATACAACTCAACATGCAACATGTTTCATGTTAAAGCTAATACATTGTGATATTATATTTCCATGGGTCATAACAGATATGATTATCAGTATTTTTGAGTAAATTTGGGATCCATAGTGTATAATTTGCTGATAGACGGTTCATGCATCCGCGTTAATGGTTTAATTGGTTTTGAATCCTGCATGCTAGGCGACTGGCGGGTCACATCTGGAAATTCATGTTGCAGGTCCTCGAGAGTAGAATCGGTTCCCTTTGTAGATTTCTGCTCGGGACTACCGAATGACCTCTCACCTGAGGAAGCAGATTTATCTGCGAAAGCAATGTCTAATAAAGCCTGTTAGTTTCAAAGATGTTGCGTTCTAAACTCACTGGTGTAAATTATCCAGAAACGGGTGTTCAAAAACTCCTGTTCAATCTTCAATTTTCAGCATATTCCGGAGAAAGTAACAGCTGCAAATTGATTCAGATATTCAATCTAGTCCCTCTCCCCAAACATGCCAAAACAGCTTGAAATTTTACCCTTTATCACACGTTGAGATACAGTACTGCTGAGAAATGGGATGCGCGGACATTTCCACCTTTGAACATTTCCCCCTGCAGTCATTTCCCCCTTCGAACATTTTCCCCTTCCTGTATATTTTTGTACTAGGACTTCATGATACGATTGTGTAACAAAGTTGAAATATTGACAAAAACAATTTGGAGCATGCTTTTCTAATTTTTATACGCCCGCCAAAAGGCGGACGTATTATGTGATGGTGGTTTCCGTCCGTCGTGTCTGGTCTATATCTCGAACAGTTTTCTATCTACAGTATCTGTGAACGTTTTCTATCCACAGTTGCAATTTGTTGTGAATGAATATGCTAGGTGGAGACGATGTGTCTCTTACCAAAATTGAGGTCGAGGTCAGATGTCAAAGGTCACTGTTGCCTAAAATCAGGAAATCATTGATCATTGACAGTTTTCTACAGTTCTAATTTTTGGTGAGTGGGTGCCCTAGGGGGGAACGATATGTTGCATACCAAATGTAGATCGAGGTCAGAGGTCAAAGGTCGGTGTGACCGAAAAATCCGGAAATCATTAAAAAAAAAGTGGATTTAATAGAGGGAAACGAAGTGTCGCATACCAAAAAATAGGTCAAAGGTCACTGACCCCAAAATCAGGAAATTATTAAAAATAACATTTTTTTTCAGTATATACATTAGGGGGACATGATGTGTCACCTACCAAAATGTAGGTCAAGGTCAAATGTCAAGGTCACTGTGACCCAAAATCGTGATATTGTTAAAAATCATGATTTTTTTAGTCCATTGAGAAATTACGGGGAGCTATTTTGTCATGTACCAAAATTTAGATCCAGGTCAATAGTCAAGGTCACTGTGACCCCAGAATCAAGGTCAAAGGTCAGAGGTCAGTGGGACCTGAAAATCAGGAAATTATTAAAAATTACAAAATTTTTGTGAGTGGATTCAATAGGGGGAAATGAAGTGTCGCAAACCAAAAATTAGGTCAAGGTCAAAGGTCACTGTGACCCCAAAATCAGGAAGTTATTAAAAATAATGTTTTTTTTTGTGTCAGTAAATACATTAAGGGGAGACGATGTGTCACATACCAAAATATAGGTCAAGGTCAAAGGTCAAGGTCACTGTGACCCCAAAATCGTGAAATTGTTCAAAATCATGATTTTTGGTGTCCATTGAGAAATTACGGGAGACGGTTTGTCATGTACCAACATTTAGGTCAAGGTCAATAGTCAAGGTCACTGTAACTCCAGAATCAAGAAATCTTTGAAAATTACTTTTTTTCTGTGTCAGTAGATAGGGGGACATGATGTGTCACATACCAAGATGTAGGTCAAGGCCGAACGTCAAGATCACGGTGACCCTCAAAATCATGAAATTCATAAAAATCATGATTTTTGTTCGTGTCTATTGATACATTGAGGGAAGATAATGTGTCTTGTACCAAAATTTAGGTCAAGGTCACTGTGACCCCAAAATCAGGAAATCATTCAAAATAACTTTTTTTCTGCCAGTAGATGCATTAGAGGGACATGATGTGTTACATACCAAAATGTGGGTCAGAGGCCCAGGTCACTGTGACCCCAAAATCAAGAAATCATTAAAAGTCACATTTTCATATGCCTGTCGAAGACGAGGTCGTGTATTGCAATGTCGAGTTATGTCCATTCATCCATTAACATTTGTTGTCCATGTGATATCTCTAGTTCCAAGGTATGGATTGGTACCAAACTTTGAGTATGTACCTTACTTGCATGGCAAAGAGCATCCTCGCTAAAACCAGGGGTATCTCTATCTCTATGATAGATATAACCCCTGGTCCGCTTGGGCAATGTATCGCGATCAACGACACACAGCGGCATCCTGTACATATTGACCAATCAGATCACTTAAGCACCGCGACCATGGCGACTGTGACAACAGATCGAAAACACCATAGTAGATAGCTTGTGCGATACCCAGTGCAGAAGAACATGCACCTTTTCAACAACCATGAACATTAATAAATATAGGGAAACATAGTTTAAAACAAAATCTATTTGAAGAGAAAATAAACTCATTCATCTCCATTCATCTATACCATCAAACATCCAACAAGCCAGGCAAATGTAGAAAACACCGAAGCTTTAAAGGCGGTCAGTGTATCCGACCTCACCTTCCCACTGAAGGACTTGAATTGGGTTGAAACGCACGGATTTCTATAAAATTTCACTGGTCTATCCATTAATATTCTATTGTTATGCGTGCTTGGATTAAATATTTTACATTCGATATCAGCGAATAGTTTAGCAGCGAAAGTAAAACCCAAACGTATTTTACCACCAGCGCAGTTTTTCTAGGTCACGTAACTGGAGTGTGTGGGCGGAACGCGGTTTGCTATGCAAGTTGGTCAAGGGTTCGCCTTTGGCTCACAAATAGAAACCGCGACGTGGTGAAGATGGGCATACATCATACAAGAGGAGCCATACATTTTGAGATCAATTTGTGAAAGGTCAAGGTCACGGTGCCCCCAAACTGAATCAAGTTTAGCTGATTATGTGTCAGGTTGGAATATTCAGAGTTCTCTCCCCTACATGTCCTGTGGAGTTGTCTCCCATGTTTGAAACAGCTACATTTAGTTAAACTGTTGTGAAATGGAAGCCATACATTTACTAATTTAATGGGGAGAGGGGGGTCCTTTATGAACTTCATACCTGTTTATTAACTCAAGAAAAAGGGTTTACTTCATCACTTCTTCCTTCATGAAAAATTCTCTCGTCTGAAAGGAATCCATTTGCAGGAAAACTACTATTTTCTTGTGTTTGACTATTGTCGATTTCAGTGTGGAATATTTGAGCTCTCGGCTCTTGCTTCAAGGTCAACTAGTTACCAAGAGTTACGCTCATTTTAGTTTATCATTCAATATAAGATGTGATATATGTTAAATTCTCAGAAGCTCAAAATTGTAGACCTTTCTCTGGATTGCTAGCTACCAATTGGAATCAAGGCTATCAAACAACCTTGAAATTTGTATCAATGTAATTCCAGATATACGGGCGTATATTGAAGCCCCTTGGGCTCTTGTTTATATTTTCTATAATTTGACATGATTAAACAGTAGTATACATAGTGTAAGTTAATAACTATCACATACTGATAAGTAAATATTAAAAAAAAAACTCTGAAAAAGAAAAACAAAACAGTTTAACAAATAATGTGAATTTTATCATATTTGCCGCAAAACACCAATGTTCAATAATTTTGTCTTGGTTTAAACAATGTTTTATTCCAACAATGTAATGGAATGGGATCGGTGAACAGGCAAAGCCTATATTAACACCTCTCCCCACATAAAGTTACATTGAATAAAGTTTTTTTTTTTTTTATGAATATTTTTATTCATTTTCAAAATAATCCACTTATACACTTATATACACATTATACATTGTATGACAACAAAGAGCACTTAACAACGATTACATACCAATTGATACAATTTCTCTCATTGTGAAAAATAAATATATATGTACATATTAATATATTTCATCTCTTTATATTACAGTGGTACACGTTCCTAAAGCTCGTCTGTTGTGTGTTGTCATTGTGTTACTTTCCCTACCATTCCTCACACACTCCTCTCATTTCAGCTCTCACAACATTCTGAAGTAATTTTCGAAAAGACACCATCTTTTGTTAAATTTATCCAATGTCTGTGTTGTACTTGCGATATATCGTTCCGCCTTGTAGTGACTTTCGAAAATATTCAATATAGCCTGTATATGAAGTTGTTTGGATTCGGTCTTCTTGTTAATGATATATTTCTTAGTTAACAGCATAAGCGTGTTGAGGGCACATTGTTCTTTATCCCACCCCAATATTATTTTTCTGAAGTAATGTGCCCCCTCAGCTTTGCCGATTTTAAAAGCCATTTTTCTAACTCCCCCCAGAGCATTTTTGCATTTGAACATTCTATTAATAGGTGTTCGAGGGTTTCAATATTATTTCCACAGTGTTCACATTTATCATCTTCGACATAGCCTATTTTGTGTAGAAAAGATTTAGTTGCCACTATTCTGTGTAGAATTTGATATTGAATCTCTCGCAATGATGTACATTTGGTACAGTGGATAGTAGAAGAGTGTACTTTATCCCAGTGAATTTTGTTTTTCATATTGAGATATCCCTCCCACTTTTCCATAGCCGTGTCCGGATTCAACAACTCAAAGTTCAAAATATCGTAAAAGCCTCTACAGCCTTTCTCTTGCCTTGCCAGTGTTTGAAAATAAACAGTGAATATCGGAGATTGCTTTTGAATGTTAGTGAATTGGTTTTTTATTTTATTTAGCCAGTCTGTTGGAATATTCTTAATAAGTCGGTTGTAATCGAGATATGTACCTCGTATGTCAAATTTTTTTTCTAATTCAGTGAAGTTTAAAATATTTCCGTTCGAGTCTATTAAGTCCCTTATATATCTGATTTGTTTGTTATACCAATTCCCAACAAAATATGTCGGCGTTTTAAAGTTTGAGTTGAACCAAATAGGCTCGTTAAACAAATCTATGACCTGTCTTTTTTTTATTTTCCTCTGAAGAACCCCCCATGCCTTCAGTGTATCTTTCCAAAATGGATTATTGATTTTCTTAATGATAACTAGTATTTGTGTATTCTGCTCCCGTATTGCACAGCTTTTCATAACTCTCGGCATCGAATAACTTTTTCCATTTTTGGTTTCTCAAGATCAGACGTCGTATCCAGGAAATTTTCAGAGATTGGATGAATGGTATAATGGTATTGAATAAAGTTAATAAATCTATACATAATATACTTCACAGAGAGTGATAGAATTGAACTGTGGATAAACAGTAAGAAAAGAGGAAATAAATAAAGTAAAATAGGAAAAACAATGCAGATGGCGACTGGCAACTTTAACAAGAATAATGCGAAGCGCGGTACTAGGTCGTACATAGACTATATAATTAAACAACGAATCTATTTGAATTGAAAATGTAGTCATGGACTCCGTTGAAAATATCAACGTTTTCTTCGTAATTCAGATTATCGCTGCCAAATAATAAGGTATTGATATCCATGGTATAATTTAAATCACCGTTTAAAAGATTCAGTCTGATATTAACATATAATGGACAGGAAAAGAAATAATGAGTTGGGTCTTCGCAAGGATAACCACACGAGCAGGCAGCATTTTCAGAAATATGACGTTCATACATGTGGGCATTAAGTTTGCTGCAACCCAGTCTCATTTGAGTGTGTATAATCTGTACCTCTCGTCTCGATCCCATGAAATAGTATTTAGGGACCGCGTTATCTTGAACAGAAAGTTTTTTACAGAATGATTGGAAAGAGATAGATTGCTGTATATTGGGTTCTAATTCGTTCCACATTCGTGTGACAGAAGGTAAAAATGAATTTGTGTACAAAGCAGTTCTTCCAAAAGGTACTATTATAAGCTATTTGCATTCCTGAGTGAATACTGTGTAGTTTCAGAAACTCGAGTGGGAACAAGAGACGAGAGGTACTGTGGAGTAGCTCCATTTAACATTTTATAAAATAATCTTAGCTTATATCTTCGTCGGCGTTCTTTAAGGGGTATGAAACCGGTTTCTACATACAAAAGGCGATGCGAAGTCCCCCGTGTACATCCTGAGATTGTTCTCAATGCATCCAATTGTAAGTTTTCTAGAGATAATTCCTGCTGTTGTGTACAACTGTCCCATAAAACATCAGAATAATCGAATAAGGGGCGGATGAAGCATGAATATAGAATGTGTAGGGATTTCCGAGATAATCTGTACTTCAAGCTACGCAGGCAGTTAATCATGGGGCTAATCCTGTCTAGCAATGGCTGAATATGGCTGGTCCACTGACAGTTTGTTTGTAATTGAAGATCCAAGTGTCTGTGATCGTTGACGTCTACAATCAGGGTACTACCCATGAGCAAATGTGGGCCAGGTATCAGGTTTTGTTTCAGAGAAAAAAGCATAGCCTTTGTTTTTTCCACACTCAATTTAACTAGCCAAGCATGCCAAGTGTCTGCCCATGACAATATTTTTTGAAGATCAGAGTTCAAAAGTTGACTAGTAGATACTGGGTTTTCAACTTGAATGTAAAGCGAAGTGTCATCAGCAAATAATCTAATATTACATTTTATATCACTGACGATGTCGTTAATATAGATAAGGAATAGGATCGGACCCAAGACGGTTCCCTGAGGCACACCGGCTGTGACTCCCTCCACATCAGAGCTCTTCCCGTTTATTACGACCATTTGCTGTCTGTTTGTGACAATGTAAGATAGTTTTCGAACCATTTTAATAGAGACCCCCCTATGCCCATAATCCGCAATTTATGTATTAAACCTTTGTGCCATACTCTATCGAACGCTTTAGATATGTCACAGAATACGGCTCTCACCTCCTTCCCGTCGTTCATAGCTTTGCAAATGAAATTATATATATCCACCAATTGGTAGATTGTACTATCACCAGGAAGGAAGCCAGACTGTAAATTTGTTAGCAAATTATTGTCCCATCAAAAAGTTGAATAGATATTTGAAAACGCATTTCTCAAAGAGTTTACTGATTTTACTGGTTAGAGAAACTGGATGGTAATTTTGTATGTCATTTTTGTTTCCTTTTTTATACGCCCGCCAAAAGGCGGACGTATTATGTGATGGCGGTTTCCGTCCGTCTGTCCGTCCATCCGTCCGTCCATCCGTCCGTCCGTCCCCCGTGTCCGGTCTATATCTGGGACAGTTTTCTATCTACAGTTCTAATTTTTGGTGAGTGGATACCCTACGGGGAGACGATGTGTCGCATACCAAAATGAAGGTCAAGGTCAGAGGTCAAAGGTCACTGGCCTAAAAAACAGGAAATCACTGAAGCGTTCGTGTCCGGTCTATATCTGTTAACCTTTTCTATCCACAGTTGCAATTTTTTGTGAGTGGATACGCTAGGTGGAGACGATGTGTCGCGTACCAAAATTGAGGTCGAGGTCAGAGGTCAAAGGTCACTGTTGCCTAAAATCAGGAAATCATTGATCATTGACAGTTTTCTATCTACATGTACAGTTCTAATTTTTGGTGTGGATGCCCTAGGGGGGAACGATGTGTTGCATACGAAATGTAGGTCGAGGTCAAAGGTCAGTGAGACCGAAAAATCAGGAAATCATTAAAAATTTCTAATTTTTTGTGAGTTGATTCAAAAGGGGGAAATGAGGTGTCGGATACCAAAATATAGGTCAAGGTTGAAGGTCAAAGGTCACTGACCCAAAAATCAGGAAATTATTGAAAATAACATTTCTTTGTGTGAGTAGATACATTAGGGGGACACAATGTGTCACATATCAAAATGTAGGTCAAGGTCAAAGGTCAAGGTCAGTGTGACCCCAAAATCATGGAATTGTTAAAAATCATGATTTTTTGAGTCCATTGAGAAATTACGGGTAGCCGTTTTGTCATGTACGAAAATTTACATCCAGATCAATAGTCAAGATGACTGTGACACCAGAATCAAGGTCAAAGGTCACTGTGACCCCAAAATCAGGAAATTATTATAAATAATATTTTTTTGTGTCAGTAGATACATTATGGGGACATGTGTCACATACCAAAATGTAGGTCAAAGGTCAAGGTCACTGTGACCCCAAAATCGTTAAATTGTTAAAAATCATGATTTTTTGTGTCCATTGAGAAATTACGGGGAGATGGTTTGTCACTGTCACTGTGACTCTAAAATCAAAAGATCTTTGAAAATTACTTTGTTTTGTGTCCGTAGATTCATTAGGGGGACATGATGTGTCACATTCCAAAATTTAGGTCAAGACCGAACGTCAAGGTCACTGTGAACTCCAAAATCATGAAATTCATAAAAATCATGATTTTTTTGTGTCCATTGATGCATTAATTGTCGGAAGTCGAAGTGTGGTGTACCAAAATTTAGGTTAAGGTCAAGGTAACTGTGACCCCAAAATCAGGAAATCACATTTTCATATGCGTGTCGAAGATGAGGTCATGTAATGCGATGTTGCGTTCTGTCCATTCATCCATTAACATTTGTTGTCCATGCGATATCTCTAGTTTCAAGGTATGGAATGGTACCAAACTTTGAGTATACCTTACTCGCATGGCAAAGAGGAGCCATACATTTTGAGATCAATTTGTCCAAGGTCAAGGTCACAGTCTTTCTAAACTGAATCAAGTTTAGCTGACCATATGTGTTAGGTTGGAATATTCTCTCCCCTACATGTATATGGCATTCATCCTGTGGAGTTCTCATATTTGAAACAGCTACAAGTAACAACTGTTGTGAAATGAAAACCATACATTTAGTTTTTTAACGGGGAGAGGGATCCTTTATGAACTTCATACCTCTTTATTAACTCAAGAACAAAGGTTTACTTCATCCTTTCTTCTTCCTTCATGAAAAACTCTCTCGTCTGAAAGGAATCCATTTGCAGGAAAACTACTATTTTCTTGTGTTTGAATATTGTCGATTTCAGTGTGGGATATGTGAGCTCTTGGCTCTTGCTTCAAGGTCAACTTAGTTACCAAGAGTTAAGCTCGTTTTAGTTTATCATTCAATATAAGATGTTATATATGTTACATTCTCAGAAGCACAAAATTGTAGGCTAGCTACCAATTGGAATCCAGGCTATCAAACAACCTTGAAATTTGGACCAATGTAATTCCAGATACACGGGCGTTATTGAAGCCCCTTGGGCTCTTGTTGAAGATTGGTATGACATTAGCAAGTTTCCAGTTGGTTGGGAATACTCCGCTATCCAAACATTTGTTAAAGAGATCCGACAAGGGCTTAGACAATTCGGTTGATGTACATTTGAGTATTCTATTGCTTATCCCATCTGGTCCGTGAGCTTTTTTAATATTTAAATTTCGTAAGATGTTTTCAACGTCAGAAGGTGTAATAACTATTCGGTCTAGGGTATTATTAGTTGGGGTTACTGGGGGCAAGGTTGCATTTGAATCATTGATTTGAGAACTCATAGTGAAGAAATTGTTAAAAGCATTGGCAATGTCTAACGGTTCACATAATACTAAATTATTGTATACTATGTTGGGATAAGAACTACACATTGATTGTCCCTTTGTATAATTTTTTATTAATCTCCACCAGTCTTTGTCTCCGCAGTTCATTTGTGATATATTCATATCAAGTTTGTTTTCGTAATCTTTTTTGGCTTGTCTAACTTCTGTAATTGTTTCGTTCCTTAATTTCAGAAACTGATCCCATAAGTTATCCGAATTTGATGTTTTTGCTTTTTTGTGGATACGGTCACGTTTCCTCATCATTGTCCGTAATTCTCCGTTCATCCATGGCTTATCATTCGGTCGTACAGTGATAGATTTATGTGGGATGTGTAATTTACATGTCAAATGTATGTATGATGATATACATGTATCATCAGCTGATTTATTGACGTCATCACCTAGTAAATCTGTCCATGGAGTTTGGCTGAAAGCATTTTTTATCCCAATTTCGTCCATCTGGTCATATAGCCATATCTCATGTTTAAAACTTTTTTTGTCTTCATTGAAAGCAGGGAGTATTCTTGAAATCATGTCAATCTAAACACTGCAAAGTTTTATTTGTACATGGGATCATCTGAAGGTTACATGTGTGGATGTATCTTTTTTGACTGAGTTTGAAAACTCAACTTTTATAAGCTTGCATATTATTATTAGCTGCTCAGTGCTGCATGTATACATTTCCGTGATTGTCTATGTATCCAGATATGTGATTCACTGTTAAAACTCGCGGTCAGCTTTGCCTGAAGCCCAAACATAGCATTTTGAGATCAACTGTTATACAGAGCTCACGTCCTGTAAATTCTATTAAGTGTTTATCAGAACATCTGATCATGGAGCAGATATATACAGTCAGTCCATGTTCATGTATTATAAACGGCAGCCTGTACTGGAATGACTGCACGCTTTTGTTGATTTTACGTCAGATATCACTATCAGTTTATTGCAGGGTACATGAATCCTGTATGTGTTAAAAACCAAAGGATTTGATCACTAAAAGAATGTATAAAGAATGAATTATTCATAGCTTTCATATCGAGTGTTCTAATTGAGAGGTGGGATCTTCACATAGCGATCGTCAAGTTCAATAGAAGCGATTGTTCTTCCCATATAGAAATTAATATAAAGTAGTTTTTATCAGTTACCTATATCAAGTCTATCTACATGTATATGAAATGTTTAGGTCATGTCAAAACTTACATGTAACTAAAACACACTATACAAGCCAGACTCAGTTTGCTGGTACAGTCGACAGTTCACTATGTGTTAAGTTTCATTAAAAACTTTACAGGGATATAAAGTCTATACACATGCACACTGTCATGTCTCTAAATATTGCGGTAGATGAATGATGTTGGAAACATTTTAACTGTGCCATGTTATTTTACTTCCTTTGTTTCTGGGAGTGCCATATTCAATTGAGTCATATTGTCCTAAACGATCTGTCATTTCAAAACTCGAGAGATGTACATGTACAAAACTGTACATGGACAAATGTAGGTGCATGGTGAGTGCTGCATGGAGAATTGCATACAAATTATATAACCTAAAGTTCTGAACTACAACATGTAAATTCTACATGTGTAAAAGTTAAGTCTATACTTGCCATGTGAGAATGGAAGTGAACAAATTGCTAACAAATAATGGTTAAATGAGCAGACTATAATCCCTATTGTGTGTGCTCATGTCATTAGAGAAAGAGATTATCAAGGCAAATACATGTAGCCTCCAGCTAAATGTTTGACTAAGTGTGTGCTCTTAGATTGACATGATAGTGGGATGTTGCATGGTTAAAATCTGTAACTCTAACTCGTTGACTTTTTTTAGGAACTTGAACATGTTGAACGGGAAGTCAGCCTCGAAAAACAAGACTTTTCAGAAGCCAAGTTGACCTACACAGACATGAAATGTGGAATTTCACAATTTCATAGAATATGGTAAGTTATAATTTTGTTGTTTGTACATGTAACATAATTAGCCTGTTATCCAGTTTTATTTCTAGGCCAAAGCACAGTACACATGTATATCTTACATGTATATAGATAATCATTTAGCTCTACTATATTTTCATGTTGTTTACTATGTTTATAGACAGTGTAACTGTTAGAATATAGCTGGAGGGCTGGATATGTCAAGTTGTGAGTTAAGTTGTTGGCTTGTCTAATTGCAGGTATCAGACCATGAAGCTTGGTTTTTCTGCTGGCTATATAGCAGTCACCTTGTGTTAATTTACAGCTCTTTGCCTTAACCTTTTACTCAGTTGAAGTCAGTCACACATGTACATCATCTGTAGTACCTTTTGATCTTCATTTACCTACAGGCATGACAGGTACATGCTGTAACATATTGTGGATCATCCAATAATTCAGTCACAGGAAGCGCTATCGGGTGATCAAATTTACTGGAACAGGTAGTTGATTTAATTCTGCCAAAAAACGATGTTAACTGATATTGTAAGAACATACATGTACTTTTCTTCTTGATAATATCTTCTAATTTATAGTAGATGCATGGTGGGAGGGAAGGGGAGGGGAGAGACAAATTTTTCAGCATATCTGGACCAGCATGACCAGTGGACAAAAACCTCACACTGGGGCTTTTGTCCTGGATTCATTTGGCAGGTAGGAAAAACATGCAGTTCATTAATAGCTAGGTTTAATAACGCTGCTTTAACACTGTTTAAGCTGGAGACTGATATAGTCATGTGTCGTTATGCTGAAGATATTGTACACGTGTAAGCTTATACATGTACATGTACTTTCACATCTACAATTCAGTTGCTGATATTTTTTGGGAACATTTTATTCCCACGGGGAGACGATGTGGATTCATGGAATAGTGTACATGGATTGATGTACATGTACTGAACTCTGTTTTCAATAACAGTTTAACCTTGTTTTGCAAGGAATTGTAGGGCTGTTTTTGTATCGGCTAATAATGAAGTTTGAAATTACTCCAGTCCTGGAGGAAACGCCTGAGTGGATGTCCATTAACTTAATAGTCTTCCATTGTGTTCAGACTGAAAATGGATACCCAAAAAAACACATGGTCACCCCAAAGTAAATATTCCTGAACATACAGTACTTACCAATGCTATAATAAGCCTGGTGGAACAACTTTACTACACCATTGTCAGAAGGTAGGACAATGCCCTAATGTTGGCTTGTACATATAAGCTACATGTTTTATGAAACATGGCAGTGTGACTAACGTCACAGGACCTACGAAGTACAGTAGGCATTAGGACTCAAACGCGAACTGAACTCTTGGAAATCCCCACCCCCAGTTGAAATCCTGCCTATATTAAGATGGGCACCGCCCAAGCCAGAATCGCCAGTGATTTTCATCAAAAATCGCCAGAAATTTTCATCAAAAGTAGGTCAGCTCAGAACTTGTTGGTAACAGTCTCCTAATGCGCCTTCATTCCAAAATAAATAACGATCGCCGATTTAATTTTACAATTTTTTAATTAAAGGAAACAGATTGAATAATATAGGTTCAGTAGATTTCAAGCTTTACGTGTGAAAATACATTTACATCTCTTTAATGGTTTTCAGTGCCCTTGTACAGGATCAAAACAACTTTTTGAATCAATCACATTATTTTCCCAACAATACAACAAATTTTTATATATAGTACTATAGTAGAAAGGTAGCATTTATGTAGTTTACGGTAATTCAACTCAAGACCAACACCTTCTATGCACAAGATAATAATGATTCTATATCATTCTCCTGAGCATAACCGGTACAAAGACGAATAAATAGCGTCTCTACATCACGTTGTTATCTAGATATATGAGACAACACATTTTGGGCATCGGCAACCTGATGAATGTACTATTCCGGTTTTCTTGTTTCACATTATATTCTATGGCGGTTGGTCGGTGATTTTCTTCAATGATAAACGTTAAACCACCTCAGCTTCGTTATGGAAACAGCGCTGATTGTTTGAGGGTATATGCAGTAGTTAACAGACCCCTAGTCAGGATTAGAAAGGGGCATGGGGGAAATACCATCATAGCACTTATAGCCGGGGGCCTGGGGGCCGCTAGGCCCCCATCCGCCAGAGACCGCGCGGTGCTCTTAGAGCTCTCGGAGCCATTTTTGGGACATTTCAGACCTATCCAAGAGAAAGAACTATCAGCCTATATATATGTGATAAATTGATATTTTTTTTCAGAACTGGACACCTTTAAATTATTTCAAACAGGTGATCGTGCGACTTCATTATATATTGCAAAACGAAAATGTAGGTTTTGTCAAATGTGAATTACTGTGTATGCAAATTTGCTGTAAATAAACAGGTTCTCGAGTTACTCGTCAGAATGAAGGGATTGCTGTTATTTTTCTCCGATTTGATTCGAGCTGATTCCAACTCGAGTTCGGGGATGTCACCTGGATCACTGCACGGAGCTGTTGTTGATGTTGTTGTTAGATCTACAGTCTCTGCTTCGATATCAGGCTCAGATGTCGTTGCTTTTTAAAAATACGACCCGATAGATTTGCAGTTCTTTGCACCACTTCCCATGCTCCCCGATCGTTTTTTGGCTATTCTGTCGCTGCTTGGCATGATCGAAAATGAAAAGTTTGCTCAAACTTCAAAATTTGACAACACGCTGATCAGAACGCCACGTGATGAGCAAACTTTGGCATCAAGGGAAGCAATCTGATGCCGCAGCGATGGACACTCTCCCATAATGGGGGATATGCGCCTCCTTGTATGAAAAACTTGAAAATACCACACGTGGCCCAATTGCGGAGAGTAAAAAAATTGTAGCTCTTCTATGAATGAGATAGGAAAAGATACTCTAGCCCGGAATTGACAAGATGAGACCGTCGGAAGCAAAAACTGTGCTGAAAAATAAAGACTTGTGGATGGCGCAAAGTCGATTTTCCATGAAATGGGCGTGGGGTAAATTTATTTAGGGCATGGTAACCTGAATTAGGGGCATGGCGCTCGAAGTGAGGGGCGTGGCGCTGCGCCACGCCAAATAAGCCTAGTGAGGGGTCTGGTTAAGATTAACCTCAGTAATAGGACCATGTGGCATACAGTGGGACAGGGTATTTTTAGCTGTGGGTAATTTGACCTGAATTTGAAGGCTCAAGCCTGATGTGGCCAATGTGAAATAGGATACACGTTAAAGGCTACAGTTCACATATATCTATAACAATATACTGAAGTGTTAATTATCAATCTAATTTTAATCAGAATTATTTCAGATCAGAACTTGCTGGTAACAATGCCGTAATGCACGTTCATGCCAAAAATCAAGGTTCTAATGTCAACGGTTCTCCTTATTTTGCCGACGAAAGGATTTGGATGGACTGACTGACTGACTCATTACCGGACAATTTGCGATCTGTAGCCTACTTCGTAGGAAAATGGGGTTAAATTGAAATGCATGATGACATTCAGTTCCGATGTTTGACCTTCCAACGATCTTGCCACAATTAGTGCATTAATTTCAATTTGTTTTAAACCTTAAACGCTGTGGGGCTACCAGGTTGACCTGTGGTGTCATTGTGCACACCCCAGATCATGGTAAGAATATGCCTTGGCTCCTCATACAACTTGTCGTAAGAGGCAACTAACTGGGACACTGGTGGGTTCCTTGGTGTGAAAAGGATTAGGACCCCACCCATGGGCACTCTTGGCAAACTGAGGAGAAACTGTGTAGTCAGAGGAGTAGCCAGATGAGTACCTATGGGATAGTGTGCAGTGTGCACTGCACTTCACTGCATCAGCTGGAGTAGGCTGCAGTGTAGCTAGGAGTGTCGCAAATATTTAAATGAGGCTGCAGTGTAACCTGCAGTGTGGTCATGAGGAGTACTCCTCTGGTACAGTGTACTCCTCTGGTACAGTGTAGGTGGCAGTGTAATCTTCTGGACCGCACTGCTGTGGACTAATCGTAGAGCATCGGCCTCGTAAGTGGTAGGTACTGGGTTTGAGCCCAGGCCGTGTCATACCTAAGACTTGAAAAATGGAACTTGTTGTTTCCTCGCTTACGCTCAGTATTAAGAGGATAGAACAAGGACTGGTTCGCTCGGTGTCGGTATAATGTGACTGAGTGGGGTGTCATGTCTGCCTACGGCATGATATTTCAGTGGGACAGCACTTTAAAATGCTGCAAGTAGGTTCATAAGCCCCCCCCCCCCTCATCGTGATATATCTGGAAAAATGTTGAAAGCGACGTTAAACCCTATTCATTCCCTCGCTCACGCACTGTAATCTTCTGGCTACAATGTAGACTGAGGAGTACCCAGTTACAATTATTATGGTGTAAGATATAATAATCAGGTCATTCATAGAATTAGTTAATTGAATATGACCAGTAATTAAATACTTGGTGAATACAATCAGAATGTTAGTACTTAACGCATGCAACTAAATCAGTATTGAGTCTACTGGCTTGCCTCATTTTCATGGTTCAAACTGTAGGCTGTTGTCTATTTAAACCAGAGTTATGTACAATGTACAATGTAACATGCACCTGTGGAAAGTTGCTCTGTTTAATTAACTCACAAGATTCTATAATGATTAAAAGTTGTGTTTCAAGAAATGGGCTACTAAAAATTCTTGCATTGGTACATGTACACTAACTCACTGCTACTTTACCAGGTTCGCATGGAGAGACTATGAATATCGTGAACAAATTCACCAATGAAAAACTTACATGAACACATAATCCTTTCAATAAACTACTTTATCCTCCATATTGAAAGTTCTACGTCGCACAAAAGAAGATCTAATCACCCATCACTTGTAAAAAAGACTTGACTTATTTGCTCACCTTTTTCAAAATCTGCTACTTGGTGATGTTTAAATCTACCACTCTGCAGCAGAGAGTTCTGTAAGGGGTGTAACTCATGCAAAGGAAACTAGGTCAGTTTGCAGTGTACCCAGAAGAGTAGGCGGGCAGATGGTAGAGTCTGAGCAGTGTAGTGAGGAGTAGGGCCTACTCTGTATTTGCATATTTGAGGAGTACCCTAGGTACACATCTGGGTACACTGCCTGTGAGGAGTACTCCTCAGTTTGTTAACGGGGATCCTAGCCTGGGGGTTCCCGGGTGTGAAACGGAAATAGCACCCAAACGTCATGAACATGGTGAAAGCATTTTAAATCATATTCACTCTGAACATTAAATGTTGCATAAGGAAAGTTCATGGAAAAATATATAAAAAAAAAAAAAAAATGAGAGAACATGAGGATTACAAACAAGCATAGACCAACAGAGCAGAATGATCATGCTGATAGGGTCAGATCTATGGCTCAGCTTGCAGTGATGAAATTAAGAAATAATGTTTTCATAGGCGTGCTCAATGGTTATTTTACGCACGGTTAGTGTGGGAAAGTTTATATTTTATGGCAAGGGTGAAGGCCGTACCCTAAAATTGATAAACTTTCCAACACAAACCGTGCGTAAAATAACCATTTAGCACGCCTATGAAAACTTTATTTCTATTCTATTGCACTACTCAAATTGATTATAAACAAAGATTACAATGAAAGATTGAAAAAATATTTTTTAATCTTTGACAACCTTTCTCCCTTTTTATCTCGCCTTACGAAGTAAAGGGGAGATATTGTGAGGGGGGAAAGAGGATGTCGTCGTCGGTGTTGGGTGTCGCTGTCGGTGTCCCCTGCCTGGAAATGATAAGGTTTTTGCTTTAACAAATTAAAAAAAAATCCAGAAAAATTAGAAAAAATATTTAAAAAATAAAAAAAACATATGGGGGGGTGGGTATGCCACCTGGGGGTACTACCCCTGGGGTGCTCCAATGTTAAAATCCCTATGATAGAGTTTTGCGTTTAGCTGAAGTGCACATGTACATCTGACTTAGAAAGTTTGTTGCAGTTGTCAGCTCTCATTGGATGATCATGAAACTTGGTACACATATTTCTTATGATTGGAGGATGTATGTGTGCTATTTTTGAGATGAAATATTAATTTTTCTCCAAATTATGGCAAATGATTGAGTTTTTGCGTTTAGCTGAAGTGCACATGTACATCTGTACACCACAGTTTGCTGCAGTTGTCAGCTGTCACTGAATGATTATGAAAACTTGGTACACATGTTTCTTATGATTAGAAGATGTACCTGTGCTATTTAGGAGATGAAATATCAATTTTTCTCCAAATTATGGCAAATGATTGAGTTTTGCGTTTAGCTGAAGTGCACATTTCATCTGTACACCACAGTTGGCTGCAGTCGTCAGCTAGCTGTCATTAAATGATTATGAAACTTGGTACACATGTTTCTTATGATTAGAGGATGTCCCTGTGCTATTTAGGAGATGAAATATTAATTTTTGTTCAAATTGTTCAAGTAATCTGCCAATAATAATGTACATGTATATACATTTTTCAAAAGTGGAAGGCACGGGCACATGTACACCTGTATATGGAAAGTTTTCTGAAGCTGTCAGCTTTCATTGGATGAGTTTGACACTTGCTACCAAAGTTCAATGTGATTCGAGGCTGTGCATGTGCTATTTAAGAAATATGACATTAAATATGAATTTTTGTCCTTTTTTATTGCAGTTTAGACTTTGTACGTTTCCATTGATAAGGTTTTTGTTGGGCAAAAATTTACATGTAGATCTGTACATGGAAAGTTTGTTGAACCTTTCATGGGATCAGAGTTAGAATTTGGCACCTGTCCGTCAGTCCGAGACTGGTAAAAAATCAAACAGACTGGTGTGAGTGACTGAACAACAAGTCCGTCGGACTGTTAACAAAAAAGCTTTCAGTTCATTGTGTAAACTATTTCTCTGGATATCTCCGCACAATTTGTAAAGAATGAAAAACGAAATGTCTGTTTTCGGTTACCCGACCGAGTCTGAATAAATCATGTGAGTCTAAAAAAAATTCCTACGAAATCACGACCACGGCCGCGTTTTACGACAACAACAACAACAACTGTAAAGCGGTGCGAACACTGTCAGCATACCGTAAAGTGTGACTGTAATGCACAGGTTGGCGATCTTTTCAGAAAATAAGGCTCCCAATTCCAGGTCGGGAATCGAGAAATCAGCAACATGATTACGCTTCAGTCGACCTGATCATGTTTACCAGGACAATTTTAAACATATTCTCCATCATCTTCGAAAGAAATCTAGTGATTTTTTGGCTTGAAATGGCATTTGTTGAAGCATTGTTTTTCGCGACGACACGTGCAGTCAAAGTCGCTGTCAAAGTCTAGCTGACAGGGTTTGTCGTCTGTGACTATCTTCACACGCGCTCAAGAAATTCAAGAAATGCACAATTCTTAATTTCTTATTAAGTAGCAACCATCACAGAGCACAAAATATTCATGATGACAAATGTTCCCACATCATCTTTTATTTAATATTAACGGACTAGTAAAAATATTTGCGGACAGGTTACATTTTTGGCTCACCAGTCCGGTGGACTGGTTCAAATTTTTCTTAAATTCGAAGACTGGGGATGATTATAAAACTTGGTGAACATGTTTCATGTTTTCCTAGGTCACAGCTCTCCCGCAGTAATCCCACATAGGACTGACCTATCCAACATCATTCCCAAATGGCACTGGCCTATCCAGCAGTAATGCCACACGGGACTGACCTATCCAGCAGTAATCCCATACGGAACTCAACTATCCAGCAGTAATCCCAGACCAGACTGGTCTATCCAGCAGTAATCCCATTTGGGACTGGCCTATCCAGCAGTAATCTCACACAGAGCTGACCTATCCAGCAGTAATCCCAAATGGCACTGGCCTACCCAGCAGTAATGCCACACGGGACTGACCTATCCAGCAGTAATCCCAGACCGGACTGGCCTATCCAGCAGTGATCCCACATCGGACTGGCCTATCCAGCAGTAATTCCACACGGGACTGGCCTATGCAGCAGTAATCTCACATGGGACTGACCTATCCAGAAGTAAGATGACACTGGACTGCAATATGCAGCAGTAATCCCACATGGCACTGACGTATCCAGCCATAATCCAACATGGGACTAACCTATCCCGCTGTAATCACACACAGGTTTAGCCTATCCAGCAGCAATCCCACATGGGACTGGCCTCCCCAGCCGTAATCCCACACAGGATTGCCGTATGCAGCAGTAATCCCACACTGGACTGCCTATGCAGCAGTAATCCCACACGGGACTGTCCTATCCAGCATTAATCCCATACGAGACTCATCTATCCAGCAGTAATCCCAGACAGGACTGGCCTATCCAGCAGTAATCCCACTTGGGACTGGACTATCCAGCAGTAATCCCACAGGGGACTGGTCTATCCATCAGTAATAACACACGGGACTGGTCCATCCAGCAGTATCCTACACAGGACTGGCCTATCCAGCAGTTATCTCACATGGGACTGACCTTTCTGCAGCAATCTCTCACTGGACTGCCCTATGCACCAGTAATCCGACGGCACTGACCTATCCATCCTACATGGGATTAACATATGCCAGTAATCCCACATGGGACTGATGTTATTGTCTGTACCAGATAATCTATTCCAGACATTATTGTCTGTACCACATCACCTATTCCAGACCTTATATTGTTTGCTCTACATGTACATGTATGCTTTCAATACTGCTGCACCTTCGGCGAATTACCCCGCAAGGCGATATGTTGGGGTTCTCAGAACGCTTGTTGTAAAAAGTTCTTCCACTGATGTTGGGACGATGCTCCCGTCTTGGTTGGCATCGTGCCAGTGTCAGTGGACGAGTTTATGTGGTTTCTCAAAAGGGGATTGATTTTGTCAGCTGAGTCAGCTGTTGGGAAATTACGTGGATATACATGTATGCCTATTTGTGTCACTTTGTTATTTCCCACTGGAAACAACAGTTAAACTTGAGAAGAAAATTTCATCTTGTAATACTTTTTTGTTTTATTCCATTGTTACTTGTATGAAAGCAGATGTCCCTTTCCTCATCCAACTTGTGAAATGAAATCTCCTAATGAACACCTCCACTTGACACATGTACATTTTACATAACCGCGGTTAAATGTGTAATAGTTGCACGGTTAGCTCGATGTTATTGACACAAGTCATTGTTTCCTTTTCACATACATTTTACTCTTAACAGAATTTAAAGGTTAAATAACATTTGACCTGACTACATGATTTTTACCAATCTCTCCAATATTTTTCCATAAAATAGCAATATCAGCAGGTTTTACATTCACTTCCGGTCCATCATGTTATGTTCATATATATTTATGTGGACAGGAAAGAAACTGAAAGAATATTAGCCTGTCAATCATGCAGATGAAATCAGCTGTTCATTAAAGCTTACATCTCTGAAATTCTGTATCCCGACACCTGCTTTATGAGAAGAATGTCCAGAATTTGGGTCACACAGCAGGACACAATTGAGCTACATGAACTATGGACCAGTCCTACTGGTGTGTAGATTTGGAGAAAATCCCCCATCATCAAAGGTTTACAAAACTAATTCAGGCTGCTCTGCCATACATGTAGTCATAGCTGGGTAAGTGGGGACTTCCTCTTCTGGTCCACCTGTGTCCAGTATTAGATTAATTGCTAAATGTTGTTGCTTAAACACATGTACATGTGTATGAAACGGTAAATTTGGGTAGTGATGCTACTTGATATATCATTATATGAAGGTGAATTGCGTAGATTTGAATACAACTGACCTGCAGTAATGTGGGGATGATACTATGTCTACGTGACATAATATTGATGAATTTAGCGTGTAGACAGCTAGGCTGGGTGAGCTGGGTTGCATGGCCATCACGGCATGATACATGTATATGATCGAGCACCCAAGTACAATTAGCATGACCAGTGCTCATCAGGATGTGATGGAGTGCCCAAGTACATCAATTCATCATCATGTACATAATTCCATGAATCCACATCATCAAACTGTGCTACTTATGTATGTAATCTTGTTTCTATGAATGCATGCATGCATACATACATGATACATGCACATGTCTGATGTCCACATCATATTGAGAACATTTCAGCCCAAATTTGCATGCACCTAATCCTACATTTAAAGAATTTTGATCGCAATATTTTTTTAGCTGAAAATCCATTATATATTCTCAGATTTAGTCTTGACTTAAAAACAAAAATCAAAAAATTCTTTTGACTGAGTTATTATAGATATTTGAAATCTGCCTGTTCTGTTTCTCGCAGCATGCATTCATTCACAGAATGAAAACTATCAATCGAGGCCGTGAAACTTGTGACGTCATGTTGGCGACAGCTCGACAAGCAGTCAGTATCACCAGATTACACGCTGGGCCAGTGTCGTTCAACTGTGACAAATTGATAAAATGAATAATTTCAAAATGGCACCATATATGGCATAACAGTAATTCACTGTTTTGATCACACGTTTACATAATTTGGAAGTTTTCTGTACTCAAAATGCATTTAGGAAATATATTATGGCTAGCTGACATTACATTTTTACGGTACCCACCAATAAGAAATGTTAATCCTGCTATTAAATATTAGCGATATTAACTTACATATAAATTTTCAAACAGTAGCTAATTGTTAACTCTCTTGTAAAACTGGCTTGCTTTTCTTTCTATATACATGGTGCACACATTTCTTTTTGACATTTGCACACAAGTAATCCCACAATCTGAGTTTATAAATGTACATACCATTCATGTGGGATCATTTTGCATTGATCTTGTTGATACCATGTTTTACATGTATGTTCCCATTTTCAGACCATAACATTCTGGTACAGTTTTAAGCATGTTAAGTCGATTACTTTATTAACATTGAATAATCTGACTATTTTTTGTTCCAATTGTGTTTTTCAGCTTATCCGGTAAGATGAGAATATTTAAAGGATGTGAGAGTGCTCACTGACAAAGCCTGTCTGACTACTTTTGCACTCTTGGGCAATTATTGGACCCAGTTGATATGACAGAGGTTGCATGACCTCCAACTTTTTCCTCCACTTTACAGCTATTACCGGAAATGTTGCTCTGCCATATTTTTTTTTTGATAATTAACACATGTGAGTACTAATACATGTATTATATATTCTGTAGGCTAATATTACTGGGTCGAGTCTGCTGAAATATGATATGAAAGTAAATAGTTGACTGCTGTGAGCATGTTGAGGAAATGATATCTGGGGGTCTATCTACATTGCAACTGGAATTGTTTTTCATCCCACATTTACTACACATTGTACATATATGATTATTTTTTCAGCTACACCCAGTATGCATCACATTTATACATACATGTACATGTACATTTCATAATAAGTTAAAGTAGGAGCCTTGGATCATTTCAACAGGGAAGAATGGAAGCAATTTGACTTGGAAACTGTCAGCTCTCAGCTTCGTTATTCCTGGGCTGGGTCTCCTCCTTCATGGATTGTTGATAAATAAGAAGAAATGCATGTTTGTCATATTCATAAACATATTGACCTGGGAGACTATTCGGATTCAATCACATGTGAGTGAGTGTCGTACGTACGGTTCAACGTCGCTTTCAACATTTTTTTCAGCTACATGTATATCATAACGGGAAAGGGAAGGGGAGAGGGAGGGGCTGGGGTACCTACTTGTAACAGAGCAGATCTAATGCTGCTATTTTATAGTGCTGTTCCACTGAAATATCATGCCGTAGGCAGATATGACTCCCCACTCACTTACATTATACTGACACTGAGTGAACCAGTCCTTGTTCTATCCTCTTAATGCTGAGCATAAGCGAGGAAGCAACAAGTTCCATTTTCCAAGTCTTTGGAATGACCCGGCCTGGAATCGTGTACTTGCTCTGCATACATGTATGTGTACATTAACATGAGTACAGTCTGCATGCCAATTACATTGTATATAATTATTCCAATTGTGTAGTATTCACATGTACATGCTCCCTATAAATCTCATCTACGAGAGATTTAGTTAGATTTCATTTGTCCGCTTATTTATTAGGACATCTGTGGTCTGTCATGACTGTAGTCGATTGAAATCAGGTGTACAGGCTCATTATTATTTATGACAATACTAAGAAATATTAATTTCTTAATTGGTGGACAATTCAGTAATTAACTAGAATACTGTACCTACACTTTACAATCCATAGGTCTCTATATCATACTTGTGCATTTACCATTGCCGTTTCACGATCCAGTAAGCACCACACATTCACATAGCCTGATTTACTCCAGGTAATTCTTCTTTTGCTAATACTTGTAGTTATACAGGGAACCACATTTTTGCTATCCATCATGAATCTTTCCAACCATATGAAGTTTCCAAAATTTGCGAAGTTTGCTTTGAAATGTTTGCCCAGCCAGCTCAAAATGGTTTCCTCCCACATGATGATGGAGGCATAGGAAGAGATGTGATACATGGGCAGTGATTTGGTGTACGACTCAAGAAATATAAATAACAAAGGATCTGCTGCAAGTTGTATTATCACTCCGTCCATTGTCTAGGATATTACCTTTACAATGGGAGGTCTACCCGATACATGCAACTACATGTATATGTACATGTACAACCAGGAAAAGCAAGAGCAAACCAGACCGAGACTTGTGAAACCTCTGGGGACCACCTGGTTAACATTTAACCTGTACCATATTACCAACTGTACATGTCGTGCCTATTAAGTACATATATATATGTATAATTGAGATCTTATCATCTAGTACATAAGGTGAAAAGAATGTCTTTGTTTCTGGTCTGTGTGTGTAAGTTGTTCATAAGCAAGTTCATCAACAATAATCAACCTTGACCAAGACCAGATTTATGAAACATCAATTTCTCCAACTTGTGGTCTTGCAATACATGGAGCAGGTGGAGTGTGGGAAAGAGTAGGTTTGTGGCATTCCAGCTGCAACATACATGTACATCACTTTTCACAAATATTCTGGAATGTCGAGGGAAAAGGATAAACAAAACAAACCACTTTTCCCAAAAAAAGCTCTGACCAGAAGCAAAAGTTTTTCCATCTGGCCTTTTTACAATCACTGCACTGTACCAGTGCATGTAACACAGCAAAACAGGAATGATTTGACTTCTGTTTCAAGAATATAAACTTGACACCAGCAGATTCAGTTTTCCGGCTACTAATGGATGTTTAGATCCTGTCACATGACAACCTCTCAGCCCTAGAGCTGCCCATACTACATACTTGAATCATATATTTCCTTTACTTTCAGCTCATTGAATCCAAGACTCGGGATCCCTGAATACTCAGCAGAGACAACCACAGGGTGGGATTTACTGATGATATGGTGCAGTGGAGGTAGCATGCTGATCTAGCTGCAGATCATGGTCATGATGTTACGGATGAGATGGGGATGATAAGGATTACAATACGGTACCTTCCCATGTGTTCAAGGCAGGACATACACTTAACTTGAAACTGAAAAGTACATGTAGAAAACTCGGACATGCAATTTGGATTCTACAAAATGATCAGTTTTAGCCTGTGAAAATTCCATTATGTTTAAAAGGAGCTTGAACCTGACTGGCATGACTGGGAGGTTTATTGAATTCCATCAGCCACTGTGCCTACAAGTGTGAGTTCACGATAGTGAATTATATGCAGTATCTACGGTGATTTTGCTCTCATGAAACATTGTTCGCAGATGCACTGATAACTGCTGTGTCTGCTGAGGAATACTGACATGACTGATGGGTTAATTGTGATTGTCTCATGATGGAGTAAACCAGATCCATGGAGTTAAATCAAGTTTCACCAAATTTGAACATGCTGAACTGTCTACACCATGTAGATACTTTGTGTTCATGATGAACACTTCCATTTGTCCAGTGATGAATGAGCGCTGTTCACGGAAATGCAACGAATATTTTCCAGAGAGAAAGACTTATAATTCAAGTGTCGGAGCTTTGGAGCAATTTGAACTCACTGGATTATTTATGCTGTGGAAAACTTTTTTCTTGGTTCGCCGTATGTGCACAAGCTTCTTGGGTTTCTGCCACTTGAAAACTGTCTCATTCACAGACTGAGGCAGCACCCAGCTGTTAGTCAATAGAGTCTAAGGGCAAGACTGTCGGTTTTACTCTGATATTTTGTAGCAATTTTTATGATGCAGCATAAATGAGATTCTGAAATATGATAAATAATTTGATCAGATGGAGAACTTGGCTAAGATAGTGCTAAAAACTACCAAGGACTTGTGTGACAGAGTTCTCATTTTTTTTGGGGGATGTAAAAATAGATCAACTCAATTAGGAGATGTGCCATCACTGATCTTTAATCTTACATGCAGTATTTTCCCAAAATATCACTTAATGTGATCACTTTTAATATTTGCAAAAAATCACTTCATCTTAAATATGCAGTTGGTACTTGTTGATAGCCATATTAGGTTACATGTAACCAGTATTTCCCCATTTTCAAGAGACTTATTTATGTGAAAGCTCTGTTACAAATAACAGACTCGTGTCCTTCGACTGCAGTGTAGACAGAACTACCTCTCTTGAACATGTTTGGATGGAGCGTTTCCTCTTAGGATACGACTGTGGTGTCTGCATCCTGACTGATATGAATAGTTCCATGTAGAACCCCAGCCTTCATGTGGAACCAGAATTTTATTTGTGACAAGCTCATTATATGCTAAACTATCAACACACTTGAGACAGGGCTGTTTGATCGGTAACTTCGTGGTTGTTTGTCAAATCCCTGTGAATAACAGACATGAAGTAGTAGGAGGTCGTACCATACTGGGTGTACGTGTACAACATGGCCACTATTTCAGCAAGTTTTGCGGTCACATCTGCTCTAAATTGGTCAGAGTCACCCGTGTTTGATACGGAAATGACCTCAATAACAATGATGTCCAGTACAGTGACTGGAGGTGACCTAAATTCTGGTCCAGTGATGGTCACCCCAACACCTGCACTGTCCGAATATTTAGTGACAGCGACATCATCAGCGCCAACTTTGTCTGACATCCAGGTGGAATCCTCTCCCTTTACCAGTCCTAGTTACAGTTACTTTGCGTTGGATGTTACCCCATCTGTCAATGAAACAGGCAAGTGGGACAGTAGCTCTTTGTTGTATTTTACTTATAGCAGCTCTCAGTCGGTATATCCGAGTACAATTTCACATACACCAGCAGTGACAACAATAGCAAGCAGTTCCGTTTTCCCAGGAGATACGTCCAGGACTAATGCGACCGTATCAAGCTTACCTTCCTCTCATCTGACACCAACTCCTTATGTACCACCAGTGACATCTACCACTATCACTACACCATCACTTTCTTCAACTTCTCCTGTGATACGATCCATAACCCCGGGGACGAGTACTTCCACCACGACCATGAACTCCACGGGAAATGGCACTATCATAGGACATCCTCCTCCACAGGCCACCAGTAGTGAGTATCGTCATTTTTTATACCATACACATGTATGTATGTGCATGATCACTTTCATGCCCAAGTTTGAATATTTTTTTCTCACCCTATGCCTGATAATCATACATGTTAACATGTGTATTGATTGACATGTGGATCCATCCAATTCTGTCAATCGGGGTGATCCAGCCTAGACATCATCTGCATGTTGCCTTGGCATCGACTGTGATATTACAGTCTGAATATACAATATCTGCTGATCCAGTCCAAATATCAGACCTGTGTTAGATAAATCCAGCCTAAGACATAATACAGATCCAGTTCAGACATCATGTGTTACATAAAGTCAGTCTAGACATAACACAGATCCAATCCAGACACCAAGTGTTGGATAAATCCAGCTTAGACATTTTACAGATCCAATCCAGACATCAGGACTGTCGTGTTAGATAAATCCAGCCTAGACATACATGACATGCTGCCAATCCAATCCAGATATCAGGTATTAGATAGATCCAGGCGTCTTGTTTTGTGGGACAACAGGCGAGTGACAATCACTCGTCTTATTTATTCTCAGGAGTATGGTTAGCACACCTAAAGTCACACCCCTTAAATGAGTCTAGGCGAGTGATGGGTTATCTCCCTTGAGGATTTCATCCTTGTATTTTGCGCAAATACGGCACCAAACGTTCACAACGTGAATAGTAGTGTCACTTTCGGATACTTCATAGCCTATGTCAGGAAAGTTCCACGCCTTGAATGTCGACAGCTGCACAGAATTGCTCTGCATCATGGTGGTGCCATATGCCAGGACGTAACCAGGGCACAAGGAAGGAGGGAGACCCGGATGTAGTGTGAACCTGATTCTCATAGCTCTTCCACACGAGACCACAATGAGGCAGATTCATTGTAATGTACACAGCAATCACACATGGGCGGCTCTACGAACAAGGTACCGGTACGCTTCATGACTTCCACTAGCGGAGAGCTACTTTCGCAAGGGAGACCATTTAACCGGACGTAAACACATGCGTTGCTGTCGGAAGGCAGTTGAATGGCACACCTAAGTAAAGTTGGTAACGAATTTAGCTGCGTTTACTGTTTTTTAATGACCGCGAAATGCCAGGTGGACTATAGTCGCGCACCTAGTTCCAAGTTCAGGAGCGATCGCGCGCCTTAAAATGAGAGGCCTGTAGATCCAGCCTAGACACAATACAGCTCCAATCCAGACATTAGGTGTTAAATTAATCCAGCCTAGACATAATACAGATCCAACCCAGACATCAGGTGTTGGATAAATCCAGCCTAGACATAAAATTTACATGTTATACAGGTCCAAACCGGACTTCAGGTGTCAAATAAATCCAGCCTAGACATTTACAAATCCAATCCAGACATCCAGTGTTAGATAAATCCAGCCTAGACATTATACAGATCCAGTCCAGACATCAGGTGTTACATAAACCCAGCCTATACATTATACTGATCCAGTCCAGACATCAGACATGTCAGACCGGTGTTAGATAAATCCAGCCTATAAGCTACATTATACAGATCCAGTCCAGACATCAGGTGTTAGTTAAATTCAGCATAAATATTATACAAATCCAGTTCTGATGTCAGGTGTTAGATACATCCAGTCTAGACATTATACAGTTCCAGTCCAGACATCAGGTGTTAGATAAACCCAGCCTATACATTATACAGATCTATCCAGTCCATACATCAGGTGTTAGATCTATGATTCCAGCCTACAGGCTACATTATCATGATTATTCAGATCCAGTTCAGACACAGTTGTGTACATGTCAATGTACATGCTGATGGTCCAGCCTGACATTTACAGATTGTTTGGTTTTTATGGTGTACATGTACAGTTGCATACAGCGGGTACATAATGTGTTGTTGGGTAGAGATGTTACTCATGTTAGTCTATAAATGTAGTTTATAATGTGCTATTGTTCTGTTGTAACAGTTTAGAACACTCCTATACATTCATGATAGACTGACATCATCGTTGTACATGTAGTCCTGTTCTGGTGGGAGTCATTCCCTAAACAAATTATGCCATCCACAATGTCCTTTTTGTTAGCTCATTTACTATGATTACAGTTCAACAGTTGGTGCTGATAACCTGATGATGATACCTGTAAGAAAATGAAAGCACTCAAATTTTGCACTTCTCTGAATCGGTAGAGTTATGTCATCATTCACGCATACAACACTGGTCATTGCTTATTTCCTTTATTTTCAAGTAAAATATATACTTACAGGGTGTTGATCATCATTTAAAAGAAACCATGGAAACATGTATGTACTTTATATCGGAAATGTACATGTTGCTTAGTCATTTGCATAACAATGCTCAGTTGAGTAATGATCATGAACATGGAAAAATTATACTGTACCTGACATAAATGTATAAAATACAAATTTATACAGACCTTCATACCTCATCTATCTGTTTATGTTATAAATGTTAGAAAAAATAGCACAGCAGAGTCAGAAACCTGTTTGATAGCATAATTATCAGCTTACTGTGCATATAAACAGGAAAACAAAGATATATGTAATTATGTGTACAGATGTAGCCAGCTTTTCTCTGTCTGAATGGGAGGCACTTTTGCATTGTATGATGAAATTTGTGTATTAAAAACCTCTTAATATTTGTTAGCAGTTCCACTAGCTCTGGTGATAGCCCTACCAGTTTGCATCGGGGTGTTGTTGATTCTGGCTGTAGCTGCTCTTTTGTACATAATCCACAGACGACGTCGCCAGAAAGCTGGTATTGAAACTAAGGTAAGTAAAGTGTGTATTTGTAATACTGGCAAACAATGTTTACAACTCGGTGATCATGGTGATATTAAACTTATACATGTAGAACGTGTAGAATGGTGTTTAATTCACGAATGTGCATGTACACCACATACATTAATTATGTATTGCCCAATTGTCCAAATTCTGGCAATTACTGTCTTGGGATTTTACATGTAATTATAATGTTATAATTGTTATCCCCTTGTCCAATATAGTTGGAAAACAATATTTGGCAAGATCTGGCTTTCAGTGTGTCCAAAACATTTTTTCCCCTGAATTCTCCAAATTTATGCAACTCGCCACTGAAATGATAAGATACATGTACAAATTATATTTATTGCAAATTCTGTATTCACAGGGGATGACTCCCAACATTCAAAAGAGCACATTGAAGAAACATGATCAATTGAAGGCAATGCATTCAAAACATCCAGATCAAGTTTTCTTATTCAGTTATGCACCCTGCGGCTTCTTCAGATCTTAATATGCACCTGTCCATCCGTGTTTCCATGCGTCCTTCCATCCCAACTTTGTTTTAAGAAACTGTTCATCAGTGTACATTCAGCAAAAAAATTGTCTACATCTTTTCAGTCTGTTATTTCAGTCTGGTTTTTTTGTTTTCTTTTTTTGCATCTTTTGTTTATTTTCCCCCTATTTCTGGACACCAGCTTGCACAAAACTATTCAATATACATTATCATGATCATTGAAAGTTTCTACATGCACATTTCTACATATCCATCTGTAGCTGACTTGATTAGATTTTCAGGCTGTTACATTTGAGGTTTAGCAAATTCCAAACTTTCCTATTTCTGGACTTTTGTATTCAGGTAGCTGGGGCATGTATCCTTGTTTCACACCAACATAAAATGCCACAGCATACATTCTAACTGTATTACTTTCTTGTGAAAATTTATCACATTTATTGTACTATATGGACGAAATTTTCCAGTTGGGTTATCCCATTATGCAGATTAAGTTCTGAGATTACAAGTTATGTTTGCAGATGAAGTTTTTGAATTGATTTTTTTTTGTGAATCTTTGTTTCAGAGAACTGAAAGCGATAAAGAATTGTGGTTGAACACAGGAACTCAGTTACCTCCCTTGCCTCCTTCTCCTGTCAGTTTGGGGAATGGTCATATCGTTCCATTGACACCAACAGAGACTGAATTACAGCCAGTTAAAGGTAGAGTATCATATGTCAGTTAAAGGTGAACTGAAAAGCTTTCCAATGTTCTGTTAAAATGTCATAAAACAAGAACTTCTATAGTTGTTACAATTATGTGTGGTAATAGTTCTGTGGGTTATTGTTTTATTTTGGGTATATGAGAAGTCAAAACGTATACCGAGAGCCAAAACTTTTAAAAACGTCATCGCTTGCCTCCCGTTGTTTTTGGAACGTCATGACGTTATAGTGGCCCCCGTTCATTCATCCGACGTAGCATGACGTCATATTTGAATAAAACTTGAATGAAGGGGACCACTATAACGTCGTAACGTTCTACAAACCAAGAGAGACAAGCGATGCAAGTTTTCAAGACGGATTTATAACAGGATAACTTAAATATTGTTATTAGTACAATTTTGCACACTATATTTGCCCCAAAAATGTATAAAATTTATGTCACATAAGACAAGATGTATATAAGCAACAATTTAGATAAAATTAAAAGCTTTGCAGTTCACCTTTAAGCTTGTATTTTTTGTCCTCATACGTGAATATGCAAGAATTCTGGTAGACATTGATGGTAGAGTTTTTGAGATTAGTTATAATTGTCATGTCGACAGTATCGTGACTCAGAGAGTCAGTAGCCGGGTAGCCCAAAGAACATTCCATTCTTGAGATTTTATGAAGTTGCTTGAATTCTCCATGTTTTCATCTAGAATATTTGTGAAGGGGCCTTTTTTGTGAACATTCTGAAGGCTGAACAACTCAAAATATAGAGATTTTGAAAGAATTTAAAATTTTTGTGAAACAAAAATCACCTTTATTTTTTTGTGAATAGGTCAATAGGTCAAAAATGTATAGAGGAAAACCTGTTCTCATTATTAATATCTATGTGAAATTTGGCAACAGAATATATCAACAGTATACATGGTATAGACATGTAGGTATTCCAGTGGGTACAAATTGTGCATCCCTGTTGGCCGAAATATAGATCTGTTCTTTTCGAAAAGCAATCATTTCAAAGCTTGCATCGATCCTTCTTATTCGTCAAACTCTATATAGACAATTTTCTCACTAGGGATAATCGCTATATATTCACTGGATTTTGAAGGAAACTACAGATAGCCCAAACGGCACATCATATTTTATAGACCTATATCTCTATAAAAAATGAAGCAGGCCTCTCTCTCTTTGACTTTATGATGAGAGATGATTTCTGAACAGTAATATTCCAGTGGGACTTGCAGTCATATGGTGTATAGATATCTCGCCAAGTAGCAATTGCTAGATCCTGTGTAAAATGTGTGGATTTTAATCAGTGTCACAAAACATTATTGCAGAAACTTTTAAAACAGAGCTATACCACCAAGCGTCTCCACTCAAAGTTTCTCAAGTTTGGCAATACGTCATAGGCCTACATACAATATTGCATGCTGATAGCAAAATATGCGGGTAGTTTGCATCTATGGCATTATGTTTCGTAACTTGTGTCTACATGATGTAATTCTGCTTAACCTGGGGCTAGGAGCCATATGAACCCATGTACTTCAAGGTCCTGATGGTGTTCTTTTGAACAAGGAAAGCATTATTCTCTGTAACATGTTTGAGAATTGCTGTTAATCATACAGAACTAAATATCACTTTAGCTAGTAGTTTATTTGATTGCATTGTCCAGCCTGTTATATGGTGCTGAGGTGTGGACTGGTTATGTCCATAAATCTGCACATCTGAATGTTATAGAGTCTGTTGGACAGAGTCAGTGCGAGTGAAATTGAAAGTATTTGGCATACACTCTCAATTGGTAAATTTTGCTGTATTGGGTGCCTTAGGGAGATGTCTAGCATTTTGCCATTTTGAATAGTGAGAATTTTTTTGAACACATTCTGAACTCTGACCCCATCTCAATACTGTATATTGCCTATCTTGAACAAACTGAGGAATGTAGGTTGAGAAATTGCAAAAACTGGATTTAGTATATCATTGGTGTACTATATGTAACTGAGGTTGGTTGCTTTCACCTCTGGGAAAATAAAAGCTGCAAATCTCTAGAACTGACATTGAATTACATTAAAAAGGTTATATTCTCTACGTTTTCCACTGTCTTCCTTTAGCAAAATGGAAACGTACTGCAGCCTAAAAACGAATTTCCAATGAACAGGAATGAACAGGAGGTATTGTTTAGGTCTATCAATCCCTTTATTCCAAGGGTTGCTATTGGTGCAGACATTTCTGGCCTTATTATATTAATGACATCTACAATTCAACTTGTAGTGAATGCAACAGCCAAATACATCCATGAATGCTTTGCACATTTGTAGTGGTTTCTCAACCAAGTTGCAATCGTCACCCCGTTCAACTTTGATGTAGTCCAATTTCTCAGGAGTTAAAAATTAAAAAATATGTGTCATCCCCTTGCTCCATGATGTTTAATGTTTTTATGTATTAGTTCGACTTGTGGTGTAATTAAACATTTTCATGTGTTTTATATGATATATGATAATGCCTTTAGCCCTTGGGAACAATATAGATTCTTATCTTATCTTATGAACAGTCACAATCAAAAGGCATGAAGGGTGACTGAAGTACATCATTCTCTAGATAACCACTTAAAACAAAAATCATATGGATTAATTATCCAGATCAGCGATACAGATTTTGTAATTTTCGGACTCGATGATGAATATATGTAGGTTGAGCAAACAGACATGTACAGTAGTGAGCATGTGTGTGGCCAAACCTGAGAAAGCCTTTCGTAAATGGACAGGTTACAACATGGATTACAAGATTAGGTTCCATCATAACCTACGTGTACCTCATGTCATACCTGAAAGATAACAGATATGCAGAGCGGGTGGTTGGGTGGGCATGGGTTTTTGTTGCTTCGATACATTTTGCCATGTTTGCTGAGAAGCAACAGAAACTTGATAATGTGATGTCTAGCACTGTTATATCACTTATCTTTATTGCACCATGTGAATGTCCTGTCTTTTGTGCTGTCCTCAGTGTTTTATAAGGTGGGTGGAGGGTGTCTAGTTCCATGCTGCTTCAAAGATTTCTTCTTAGAGATTAGTATATTCTATTCAATCACTGTCTCAGATATGCAGAACTGACTACAACCTGTATACGTGACATAGGTTACAGTGGAAAATCTTTGTGATTCTGCTCTTTTGTAGATCATATAGAGGGAGTAACACACTATGAAGTGATACACGAGTTTGAAGCTCGCCTCGAGGCTCAGCTGACCTTGACCATGGGTCAGAAAGTCACGGTGGAGGAGAAGGCGGACAATGGCTGGTGGAGAGGTTGCCAAGGCGATAAGACAGGCTGGTTCCCTGGCGAATATGTGAAAGCAATTGATGCTGGTGGTACAGGTACATCGAATAAAGGGTTGTTCAATTATTAAAGACATATATTCATGATAGTGCTACATATTTTTCTATTGGATAATATGTAACCTCTCCGGATTGTATGCCAGAATATTGTTCTTCAAATTTTAAAAGGACATATTAGGTGGAATATAGGCACTTTTTATCGAGCCTGTAGCTGCAGAAAGCTCGATATAGGTGTCACAATGATGCCCGTCTACCTGTCTGTCTGTCTGTCTGTCTGCAGGTTAAACTAAATGTTCAAGTTTTGAACTTTGAAATTTTTTCATGTCCACAGCTTTTTGGTCTCGCCTTATCTCTCCTGAATGAAGGCCTGTCTGACCCTCCCGAACCCTGATATATTCTGTGTGCTTACCTCATGCAACACTTATTGAACCCATCCACTATCCTCAGCTACACTTATAAAATCAATCCACTACCTAATAGTACTTAGTAAGGAGTCTGCCGATAGATTAATTTGCCCACCTAATGAACATCGCAGAGTGATGACATTGATCTTGGTAATGCAGAGCTAGAGGAAGTGGACAAATCTGTCAGTGTCATTACATCTCCCATCTCCTTATTGAAAAAAACATGTGTGTTCAAATTCTGCAATGCCTGGAAATATGGAAGAGACTTCTTTGGAATATGATGACAGTGCAGCAATAAAACGTTGCAGTAGGGGTGACAAGCTGAAGTACCAGAGTGACATAAAGTTACCTGGTCACAGTGACAAGTAATTAAAAAAAAAAAAACCTTTCGACCCCTGCTCTTTCCCCTAAACTAAGACCTCATACCCTGATCACTGTGTGACAATGTACTCCAGATTAGTGCGCTGTACAGTGGAGAGACTAGGTTATTGTAATGTAGGAGCAACGTCATTTCTGCTCCTTCATTCCAGTTAACCTAGCCTCTCCACCGTACAGCACACTAATCTGGAGTACGTTATCACACAGCGCTGATATGTTCTGGGAGCTCAAATCATGGTACACTTATTCAATGCATTGCCCGATTCATATCCTCATACGTATTTCAATAACTGAACCCCTGTTAGTTTTTAATTTCATGTCTTAGTAGCTGTCTGAATAATTAGAAGAAATAGGGTAATTACTAAAACTAGGATATCTTTTGCTGTGTAGGACCTACCATTCTTATATACCAGTACATATGCTGTTTCTCTCATTTCAGCGAATGGACAGAAATCCAAATTTAACCAGCTTGACCAGAGTCTTGGCGTCGAGGAAACTGATGTGTCTTTCATCTCCCATCCTATTAAACCTGGTGTCAGTTCCTTCCTGATACGTAAGAAGGGTCAAGAAGACAAATCTCCTGCTGACCTGGTAAAGGAGAGCAAACAAGTAAAGCACACTGATACTGACCAGAATGGCAATGGTGTTATCCCAAATAGCAACATGGGCAGTGCCCACACACAGCCTGATGAAAACATGATGAATATGGTATGAGTTTACATGTACTGAATGCTTTGGTTGAAGAGCCAAGCACTTGAAATTATTCTACGACATGTTTAATAGAATGAAAGATTATCAAATCAGAAAGGCTTGTTAGGGTTAACTTGCACTCAATCCAATTTCGGCTTTAAAACTCCTCTATCCCAATTATGGAAATTAATATGCTGCTAACCACATGCTCCATTAAAAATATGAAATCACTGATTGATGATTTGAAGCATAATATGGACTCTTTTGTTGTTTTGAAATATCAACTTCATTCCCTTGGTAAACAACTTTTAAATGTAATACCGGTACTAGTCATCAATAATGGAGGCGGGCTATTTCTGTGAGAGATGTACATGCATCGGAAATGCATATAACAGTATATGGCCAGTTTATCAGAATTACGAATGATAAAAATAGTGGTGGAGTTAAACTAACCATCGAATCATACTTTTTTTCAGACCAATGAACTGAATGTATTAAAATCTCCTGAGCAGGGTTCCTCGTCTGAGAGTTTACTAGTTTACAGCAGCTCAGGTAAAAAAAACACAACTCTTGCTGATACCTTATGTGTCAGGGGTTTTTTTCAGGGTTTCAAAAATGAGATTAACTGGAAGTTTAGGACTGCCATGAAGTTCCAGACTGTGACAAACAATAACCGAATGTTCTCATGATATGCATGGTACACTTAAGACTGTAATAAAAAGTTATATTCATGTATGTTTGACAGCAGCATGTAGACCACACGTATTTTGCTCATTCACATTTGTATTACGTTTACTAGCTTACATTTGATCTAGCAGGTGTTCTTAGCAGAGGGCAGAGATACAGTGCCATCTACCCATACACTGCTGGCCGTGAGGGGGAGATAACTCTGCAGGAGAATGATGTAGTGGTGTACCTGGAGGAAGGCAGTATTGGCTGGATCAGAGGCAGGAAAGAATCTACAGATGAAGAGGGATGGGTGCCAGCCTCTTACTTACAGCAGGTTTGTTGAGGAACATGCAACATGATGCAAATTTTGATCCTTGGGCACATTAAAAAAAAAAACCTAATTTGTATATGCCACCCAAAAGGTGAATGTAGTATGTGATGGCGATTTCTGTTCGTCTGTCCTTCTGTCTGTCCATCCATTCACATCCGGCTTATATCGTTTTCTATTTTTTGTGAGTGGATACCCAACAGGGTGACAATAGAGTCAGAGGTCAATGGTCATTGACCTGAAAATTTTGGAAATCATTGAACTGATTGTGTCCGATCTATATCAATCTTAATAAATTAATATCGTATCAATGCTCCCCAATCGTACATGTCGCTATATAGGATCTTATGTATTTCAATTGAATTTGGTGTTCTGAGTGCCCATACCATGAATATTTAATAGCATTATGACATCATGATCGCATCTGGACTAATCCACTTGCAGTCGGGGAGGGGAGATAGCGTCACCGTGTCCATTTACCCCAATGTTTACAACAAAGACCAGTCAAATTATCTACCCCGTATTATGGTGCCACAATGTCAGGACCGCGACATGAAAAGACACCCCAACAGCGCGTCGTCTAATTCGGCTGAGCCAACCAAAAATTCTCTACCATTAATGTTCCCTTCAAAGTACTATGAAGCGTTCTCAGGATTGGTTGACACTTGAGTTATTGCAAGCCTGTTAAATCCTTCAAGCGACATATCCAAATGGGGAGCAGATAGGATTTAATTTTAATTAGATTGGATCTATATGTAATTGCAATACTAGGTGGAGACGTTTCGCATTCCAAAGTCGAGGTCAAAGGTCACTATAGCCTTATACACTCAGAAAATCATTGAAAACTGTGAATTTTTTGTGAGTTGATTCATTCGGGGGAAAAGACATATCGTGTACCAAAATTAAGGTCAAGGTCAAAGGTCACTGTGACATTAGGTGGGGGGCATGATGTGTCGCATACCAAAATTGAGGTCAAGCTCACTGTGACCACAAATCAGGAAATTGTTAAAAATCACATTTTTTTTGTTAGAGGATAAATTAGAGGAGAAATTATGTGTTTTGCATGCATATATTGAAGTAAGATTGGTTACTGTTATGAAAAATTTCCACATCATGGAGATCAATCATGTTGAGTTTATACTATGACATTGAGCAATGAGGTGCCCTCTTTGGATGGTTACAGCATCAGAAAACAAAGTACAAACAAGACTGACATTTTTGCTTTCTTTGGTAAATGGTAGGCATTGGTTGCATTCATTTGTCCATAAACTTTTCATCGGTAGCCACTTGTATATATAGCAAATAGTTTGAACAATGAAGAATTTATGCCCATAAATTTCATATTTTCGACTGTGTTATCCTATCTAATGTGTGTAAATTGCACATATTCATGTTAATTGTGGGATAGAGGAAAAGACTTCTTTCTTTTTTTAAGTACCTGTATTGTTTCTACAGGTATCCAAATTGATAATGGCACATCTAACTCGAGTATATCTTTACGATAATAGGACTAAACCCTGATGGCATTTTATCCCTCTTTCAATCACCTGATGAATTGTCATTAATTTAATCATAAATGCACAGTACATGGGCCCTCAAGGTGTGAAGTATGCAACCCAACACCAACCACCTCACATGGGGGTCTAATGATACCCCAGCCATCAGTCAGATTTTTGGACACGATTCCGGGCCGCATGCACATTACCGGAAGTGACATCATATATAGTAAAATAGATGTTTGCCGGACATTTCGATTACGGTACTTTTCTAGTCTGCATAATATCTCTGTTGACCTGGCATTAAAAAGAATTATCTGGAGATTATTTTCTCTGTTTATCTGGACAGAGAATATGAAAAGTAGTTTGCTCATGTGCAAAACTGAAGGCGTTGTTCGGCAGGATTCAAACTGAACTGTGCATACGTGGGTTTTCCGGGCCGCACACACATTGCCGGAAGTGACATCATATATAGTAAAATAGATGTTTGCCGGACATTTCGATTATGGTACTTTTCAAGTCTGCATAATACGTCTGTTGACCTGGCGTTAAAAAGAATTATCTGGAGATTATTTTCCCTGTTTATCTGGACAGAGCATATGAAAAGTAGTTCGCTCATGTGCAAAACCGAAGGAGTTGTTCGACAGGATTCAAACTGAACCGTGCATATGTGGGTTTTTCCCTATATGTCATAGCAATGTAATAATGGTCAACTTCCACTATTGGAGGCAGGGATGATAAATGAGCCTGTGAAATGGAGCATGCACTGTGGGGAGGATGACCCAACACACCAAATTAAAGCTTTAAGGATGTGTTTGTCCTGCTGTGCCAGTCCAGGGATTTCATCTTCAATTTGGGTGTTAAATTATATAACGTTGTGTTACATGAGGCAGGGTAATTGAATAGAATTATTATGATCCCCATTCGCTATTTGTCGAGGATGTAAATTGCATCATGGCATAGAAGGGATATACCATCAGGTTTCAGGCCTATTGGACACGAGCATACCTGTCAGGGCTGCAGAGTATAAAGGGCAAGAGAAGGGGTCTATATATTCCAATAAATCTCACCCAAATCATACCCTTTCTTGATCAATCTTTTACAGGTGATTGCGGATAGAACACATTCACAGTTATCCCTGGCTGAGGCCTGCTATCAGATCCAGGATCAGCTCCATACGAACAAACGCCTCAGCCTGGCCACAGAACACTTTGTTGGTATAGGTAAGCAGAGTGCAGTCACTTGCTGGTGATCTGCAGATCATGATGTCTTACTGCTACATTCATGTACTATTGAAGAGAGTCTCAGGCATGGAGTTACTATCACTCGGGGGCTGAAAATAACCCATAAAAAGTCACATGGAAGCTTCTAGTCATTCTGGTACTGATAGGGTCTCTACATGTATATGAACAGAGCCCCGAACAATGATTACTGAATGAATGCCGCTACAGGGAGATCTACTGGATATATTGACTACGATTAGACTCCGCGTAATGATAGTACTTCCCATTGAATATACAAATTGTGGTCGTTCACCACGATAAAACTGCACACGTCTGCTGAGATGTATTGACTTTTAATCGTAGGTACTATAATATGAGCAATGTCATATCTCCAAAGATATTACAAAAAATCCCCAATCATAGTTAGTCACCATCCAGCCTACTGATCAATCTTTGTGACCTCTACAACTACTAGAACCAGCGCATTTTCTCACCGTCTAAAGGTAATAGCATACAGATCTGCCATGTTTGACCTACCAGCAGCGTTGGTCATTGAGTTATCAATGCTGGGGACTCGGTTCAAATAGAAATCCTGAGTACCAGACTGGCTTCTAGCAACTTTCTTGTAACCACAACTTTCTTGTAACCACAACTTTCTTGTATCACAGTTTCACCGAATGTGCTAGGGTTTTTATGAACAAAAAACACAGAATGATTCATAGGCTATCACAATCAAGAAGGTATTAATGGTAATATAGGAAGAATTTTGTATGGGAAGTCCGATTTGTCACTCACTATAATATTTTTGAGAGTGTGATGAGGATTGAGAATGTTATCACATCAAAGATCCCTATTATGCACCAGGAAACTCTGCTTTAGCCTGAAAGAGTTGCTTCCCTTGGTCTGTTTTATGAAGTGTTGTGAAGTCAGACGAAGATAGCATGACAATAATCATAAAGTGTCGCTGCCCCTGTTGACTCGCAGTTGAAGCTGAAGTAGATACCTGACCTATGCATATTGATGGTCATGATTTCTTCACCGATTCATGTTAATTTTCATATCATTGCAGAACATCGAGCGATGTATGGATATGCGGCTCAGCACCCTGGAGACTTGTCATTTGAGGCAGGCGATATCATCATTGTTCTGGATGCTCTTGAGAATGGTTGGTGGCATGGACTGAAAGGAGAAGAGTTTGGCTGGTTCCCAGGATCCTTTGTCGAGGTGTGATATGAATGTTTATTGATATGAACTGAGCATCGGCTACTGTAGATGCAACCTCCCCACAGCGCATGCTCCATTTCGCAGGCTCCATTACCATCCCTGCCACCAATAGCGGAAGTTGACCTTTACTACGTTGCTATGACGTATAGGGGAAACCAACCAACGCACGGTTCAGTTTGAATCCGACCGAACAACTCCTTTAATGTTGCACATGAGCGAACTACTTTTCATATGCTCTGTCCAGATAAACAGGGAAAATTATCTCCAGATAAATCTTTTTAACGCTAGGTCAACAGTGGTATTATGCAGACTTGAAAAGTAATCGAAATGTTCGGTCAACAACTATTTTACTATATATGATGTCACTTCCGGCGATGTGCGCGAAGGCCCCGAATCCGGTCCAAAAATCTGATTGGTGGCTGGGGTGTTATTAGACCCCCAGCGAGGTGGTTGCTGTAGATGCCTTAAATATTGTTTGTGGGAATTAACTTTCACAGTTTTACCTTCAAAGCATTTCTTTCGTGGATGGACAATAGTCCAGTGAAAACAAATGTAAAAGTTTCATTTGCGATGTTAGCTTTCAGTGTAGATGATTTATCCTGGATTCGACTTTCACAGTGAGATTTTAATGTATCAATCACTGGGCCCCACTGTGAGATGAAGAAAGCTAGTAAAAACAACTAGCAGCTGGAATGATCTGGACGAGTAACACATCAACAACAAATGGGTTTTCAGAACAACTGTACTCTTGAGTAGAATAAGTATGCAAAAATATACCAATATAATAGCAAAGTAAGAACATATAGTCAAGGGAACTACCATTTGTGAAAATTGAATTACCGCAAAAGTAGCGAAAGTTTAGTTCCATACAAATAAAGACATTTACAGTACATATAATTATCCTGTCATTAATTTTGTACAAATTATTTTTGGCAAAATATGTCAAATTGTAAACAGTTTTGAGTTCATAATAGCGAATTTTAGTTGATGTGAGGTGTATTTTTTATTGCTGTAAGTTCTTTTGGTAACAGAACTTATTGTCATCTCATTTCATTATTTTATCATCATTTGTAAGTTAACTTTGATGCTTTCACTGTATGGCAATTCATCTTGAGTTCACAAATACATTAATAATTTATTGACAATAGAACAATTTACCTATCTTCTTCTTTAGATTCTAGAGGGAGATAGAGATTCACCACCTGTCATGGGCACAGAAAGTCTGTCTTCTTCACAAAATTCTTCATATGCTGATTTGCTGAAGAACATGAATGAAGAATTAACCAGCAGAAACGAGAGTGACACATTGTCGATGGGTTCGATCTCTACAGCTGGGAGCGACGAAGGCAAACCCAAACCTGTCCGTAAAGCTCCAGCTCCACCTAGTAGCAAAGATTCGATAAAGCAGAGTTCACGAAAGAAAAGGCTAATACGCAGGCCGAGCAGACCAGCCCCACCACCTCCGGCTCCACCAACACTGGTCGCCAAGGGAGATAATACTCCAACAGAAAGTGAACCTGTCAATGCACCTGCAATAGTTGTTAATGGAAACGGTGAGGCTAATTTTTCTGATAAGGGAGAGACAACTCAGAAGAAACCTCCACTACCGAGACGTTTTGTAAAACCCAAACTTGTGAAAATTTCCAAAAAGCGACTCAAGCTGCAAAATTCTGCTGCTTTACCCGTAGCTCCTAGCAGACCTGTACCCCCAAGACCCCCAGCTCCTAGAGCCAGTTCTGTGAAGAAGTTTGCTACCAAAAGCTCCAAGAAGGATAAAAGTTTAGATTCAAGGAGCAGTCTGTCAGGGAATAAACTGAAGAAATCTGACATATCCTCTCCCATGGTGTTAGAACACACAACAATAAAAACAGACAACATGATAGCACAGCCTGTCATCTCTGGGCAAACTGGGACTGGCTCTGGTAGCAACCCAAGAGCTGACGCTGTTCTGCATGATAATATTTCGACAGGGATGGTAGAAGATTCAAGCCCAGGTAGAACGGATAAAAAGAATCCAATCCGTGAAAGGTTGTCTAGTCCTGGTCCTCCAGTTGCTCCTAAACCAAAATACCATATGTCCTCCATAGAGGACAGGAAGTCCCCTGACAAAAATAATTTATTACTTGAAGTATCACCCACATCTGGGACTGCAGATAATGGGCATCATGGAGCTAGTCTGGTGTCAGATAGTTCACATGATACTGTTAGGTCAGAATCTGAGGATTCTCATAAACATGATAGACAGTCCAATTCTAGTGCTATAAATGCAGTTCCGGAAAATATTGCCATCGTTCCTGTGCCAAAACCACGGAGACGGAACTCTTCTGAAAATGAGCTGGACTCACCGGAAGCCGGTCATGACACAAACTATCTGAATCCTAGTCAATCGAAAGAGAACTCTTCTGGCACGGAAGAGAATAAGCACAAGCACGTAAAACAGCCTAGACCTCCACCGCCCAAGACTCCACCACCTCCCACCAAGACCAGCTCCATGGATGAGGTGGAAATCAGGTAAACAATCTTCAGCAAAAACACTGTGTATTGAGTAACATGTTGGACAACAAAGTTTAAAAACTTGTCCTTTTCATTCCGAATGTTCAAATCTGAACTTTTCAATTCACGGGGTGGAGCCATTCTGATGCCTGCATTACTTTCAGTTTAGATCACGTGGACTTTATTCAGATTGTATGTTGCCGATTACATGTATCTATTGAATTTCTGAACTACATGGTGTGTTGTAATCTAACACTTGGAATAAGAAAGAAAATGTCTTTTGTTCATAAATAAATGGTAAATTGATTATGAAGAGAGGGTCAAAACAATACTTACTATTTTTTGTGGTACTGATTTTAAGTTTCTTCACTATGATGTAACAATTCAAAAGCTAGATTGACTTTTTTAAGTACAGTGTATTTCATTGAATGCTTTTACAGACCACCACAGAAAAAGAAATCCCTGAAAAAAACGATAGATGCCTACAAGAGTGAGAGAGAGGGAGAATTGAGTTTTGAAGAAGGCAGCTTTATCAAAGAAATGGATGAGGTATAGACCGTGGAGTATAAGATTCTCCATATAATGTCTGTACACATTCTTGATCAACGATGTCAACCAGTGTAGTATTCATACAGCACCAGTGGATGACATGCGATTTATTTTAGTTAGGATTTTGATCAACCTAAGTAGACCAAGATGGTAAATCAGGAGAATACCATCTAGACGTAAAGCTACGAAAAAATCATGCGAAACGTTCCCCGATATTCTACATCTCATAATAAGCCAATCACGACAAGTTCTGCCTTTTCACCTTGGCAGTGATTGACGTTTAGTTGACAGATATTAACACCTTCGCACGGCAAGATCTTTCGATATTTTCCACCGCTTAATAAAGCCAGACTTTTCGGCGAGATTAAACTCTTTGATGTTCACCACACTGTCTGGAAATGATGCCATGTTTGGATACTGTTTCCCAATAATGTTTACCCTGTTGGTCCACGTTCTACCGTGAGTAATTACTGTGGGCGTGATTGTGAAATTGTTTCACCAAGCTAACCACCTGGTTGGCTAACAAATATAGTTGAAATTTGCACAGGATTTATATGACACTGAAGTCTGAGATTGGATTTTGATAAACAATTTGATATAGAGGGATATACTCACTCAAAAAAAAGATCTGCATAATTATGGGATATTCTGCTGCATATAAAAGCCGTAGTGATTGTTTGCAACCCCACCCCCTTTCTCCCAGTTTCTTTCATGGACAGACTGACATGATATGTGTGTGTGGGGGGTAAAGAGGGTGGGAAGTGAGAGTGAATTATTTTTTTAGTTACAATATAGTTTCTTCTGAGAACCATTTTGCATGATTACTTCTTCTCCATGTACTTCATCAGACAAGTGACCCCATGCCATGGGAGGTGCACATTAGACTAATAAACCCGGCCTTATTGTCTTCAATACCAGCAATAAATGAAGCCAGATTTATTTAGGTAGGAGGGTTCTGGGGTTTTTTATGCACTGTTAGAAAATCAGTTATTGAAAATCATTGAGTATTATTCTGCCAAGGAAAGCTGGCTGCAGTGTGATCATTCTGATAATATTCTATGCACGTTTCACAGGTTTCTGACAGACCAGGCTGGTTTGTGGGCATGCTGGCTGACGGGACCATAGGGACATTTCACCAGAGTCACGTAGACGATACAACGATTAATAGACAGAGCACGGCGTAGCTGTTGGATATTTACACTCAAGGCCAGAGATAGATGTGACATAAACCCTCCAATGGCTGTACATGTACCATATCATTCCAGAATCCACGTGACATTCTCTAACACTATGTACTGTGGGATTTCTTTGGTGGATGCTTTTTCCCTGCAAACAGTGTATAATATGCTTCTTGCCTTATATGTGTATCATGCACTGACAATGCTGCATTAAGAATGTAATACAGACAAGAACATATCAGACACTGAACTGTTGTGTGCAAAAAAAACAACACCAAATGACTGGTCAAAGGTTCATCGGTTGGTGGTGTTAGCGGAATTTGTACAAAATTTGTCAAGTGGGTGAACCCATATATGCTGGCCAGTTTTGATCTGTGCAATCACATCTTCTGGATACAATGTTGAATGCTTGTAGAGGTAGATATGGTGAAGACAATGGCATGCAGCAATATTACACTCTGCGATGTGGGTTAATTGCTCTTTGGTGGATAGTTACAGGAATCCAAACAGTTTCATGCAATCTCATTATTATACAAGTTGATCCAAATCTACAAATCTTGACAGGAATCATTTAAATTCCTGACTGGTTTTTTCAGGGCCTTCTTGATAAAGCTGGATCTGTTAGATCCTGCATGCATCAGGCCATGATGCATTATGTTCTCAATTCATTCCACAACACAGAAGATACACGACTTCCGCAAAATTACCCTCTCTTCTCAGAAACACACCATTTGTGTCGCATCTCACATCAGTTGAATCAAGACATCGCTGCAGTTTGTGATGTCAATGTCTTGACTTCGGTGCTCTTCTCAGCAGAGTATTTTGATTAGAAAGCACAAGCTGGAACCGGACATCAGCACCAAGAAATCCTGGGCCTATGATGGCCATCGCTCAACTAAATATCTGAGTGGTACCCCACGTAAGAATATTTGCTGGGGAACCAGCCTATAGATGTATTGATGGGAATAATTGGATTCTTTGTTACATATAATTAAATTGGACATTTTTAAAGTAAACTCTGAATGGTAGTTTTGCTGATAGTCTTTTTTCACAAGGCATAATTATTGATTTGTGTAATACTGAACATGCTACCCTAAATGATGTTCTTTTGAAAAAGAAACATTCTATTAGGCCTTGAAGCATGCTGTGAAGTGTGAACCAATATATGTGGTGCTATCATGGTTGCATGCATGTATTCATTTGTTTTGGGGAGTTTATGACAACATGACATCAGTTTCCTAACACATGTACAATATATACAATATATACAATGTATCATTTTTATAATTATATCATGTGTATTGTCTTGCCATATGTAATAGAGCTTTATTGTGATTGGTACATGTACCAGAGTTACATGTATATTTGAGAACTTCTTTAAATATATGACTAGCCTGCCAAGTATAATATGTATATGCCTATTGATCAGGGCCCAGCTACATGTAGCTATGTGTACTTAAAATACATTTCGATTGATGATAATTGACTTCAAGAAATGCTGTTGTTATATGATAAACATCAGACAAATCTCCGAAGAAACACATTTAATATAAAATAGAAGTCTCTTGTATGGTAAAATAAATGTACATGTACATTGACATGAACATGTAGTGGATATCGCAAAAGATCAGTCTAATTTTATAATACTGTACAATCTGTATGTACTATATTTAAATAGTGTAGAAATTTTCATAATATATTCTATTCATCACAACTGATGGACCAAAATGCTATACTATAAAGGGTGCTACTCAAATGATATTTAGTTTTATAAGTGATACTTACATGTATGATATTGATTTCTAAAATAATAATAACAGATATCCTCGATTTGTATATGCAATATAATATAACTACTTCTGCATTTTGATTGTGAAATCGTAGATTTAAAGACTCAAAATAAGCCCCTGATATTTCTTTAAACTCAGAATGAGATATCCTCTAATAGGGGTGACCAGTTATTGTTCTGTGCCTTATTTTCATGCTAAATTTATAATCTCAGTTCACATCTGAAGTTCTCATTCTCTGTTGCCATGTTCATCATGAGAAAACATTCTCCTGATTTAGCATGTTTAGGGCATATAAAGCATGAGAAGTTCAGTTCTCAGGAAGTGCAGTGGACGTGAATGATTAATTAGGGTGATTAATTGTCATTCGAACATGCCTTTAAGGTGGCTCCCTGGTTTAGATGCAAAGTCATGTCATTTTTCTCATATTTTTTGTATAGCTCCGGAAGTTCGTCCTATATCAGAATATGATATAAAAATTGAGGCATAGCGTATTCCTTTTGTCTCATTTTCAGCTTGTATAACGTGTACCTGTGGCAAATTGGTACAATGTGATTACTATGTAAAACACCCAATACTTGAGACATAAATGTTTTCAGAATATTCAAAAGTCATGTCAATTTTCTCATATTTTTACTATGTATTCCTTGAAGTATGTAGTTTTTTTAATAACTCAAATATAAGGTAGGTCGCCATCCAAAACAGGCCATGAATATGGCTCCGAATTGACCTACTCCCACACTTTTTCCCGCCATATTGCATGAAGTCGCAACAATGCAACGTCATGACGTCGACAAATGCCACGCCAACAAAGAGTTTGCCATTCGATGTCCTGACGTCACAAGAGATGCTTAGTAAACGCAGCATGTCACAGTGTCTCATTCTATCCATTCGCGCACAAGAGTACGATTACAAGGGAGGTAATTGCTATGCGCAAAAAGCTGCGCAGAACAGCCATTCTTGTAACCAGGGAGCCACCTTAATCTGTCTCAATGTTATAGCATTGTACCGAAACTGCTGTTGAATTCGCGATAAACACTAACGAACACAGGCAGAGCTGTATTTTGTCACCGGTTGGTGGGCAGGTGGGGGAAACTATAATGAGCGCATGTAATTAATACTTTCCCACAGTTTGCATCTGGGAAGTGATGCCTCATTCAAAAATTGTTTTGATCAATGTCATGAATGGTTGGAAGGCATACACAAACATATTTTATCTAATTTGATAGAATTATTCGATTGTGCATGTCTGAATTGAAATGAAGATCTCGGAATTTGGTTTCAAATTTCCAAGATAAACACCAAACTTTGACACAGGTATTCATCTGGAAAATTTGAAAACACTTCCGAGGTCTTTATTTCTTAATTATTAAATTCATGTTTTTCTGATCCATATTACATGTATGAGTAGTCTGGATTCCAATCTGACAATGTCCATTTCAGAAATTGATGATTTTTTGGGGTTGGTTACCTCTTTAATAGAGAAGAAAAGCAACTCCGAGTACCTCTTTAATTGTAAAGAATCCTGGATACAGTTCTTCAGTTGATGTATGAAGAATAATCACTGTTTTACAACAATCTTACGAATTATTGTTGTACCGTGGGGAGGACCAGTTAAAATAAAATAATTTGGTTACTTTCATGCACAAAAACTTTGCAGTCGCAACCTCATTGCTGCCATTTGAATTTACCCATGATCCTCTGTTCGTAGGGCAGGGGGATGTAAATAGGCTCCATATATGCCAAATACATGATTGAATATAGTCACGGACTGTCGGCTCATATACAGTCATTTCAGAATTTAGTAATTTGGGTGGGGACATAATGGACTCCCCAGGTCTGGTAGGGTCAAGCAGATATCATGAGCAGAAAATCAGTGCTTCATATTCTGCCACTAGTATCCACTTGCCTGCCCTTCACTGCAGGTTATTTCTGGAGTAAGTTGTCACATTGTGAATATTGTCGGATGTATAGAACATTTATATCAAGTATGCCAGTATTTTGCAAAACATTTCTGAGATTTTAATAGGGTGAACTTACTGCTATGTGATGGCAATGAGTCATATTTTACTTTCGTCATCCACATGCATGACATGTGGGGAGTGTCTGTCAACAGAATAGATAGACTAATATATTTGTGCTATTTACTAAATCTTAAAATAATGCAAATATATTTGCAAGATGCTGCATGTACCGAATGCAATATATCTATGCTACATGTATGCACTATGATGTACATGTATAGAATTTATACATAATTGTGTGTTCTTATTGCAACGAAAAATCCCTTAATCATGTACATCAATATATGATATAATATTTAAGTTAACTTTATCATCCTTTTTCTATACAACTTTGTTCCTTTTATGCTATTGTTGGAATGCCTTTACATGTATGAAACATTAACCTCCTGTAAGAGTGATAGGTTTTCTGCATTTGAGGGACTTTTATATTGATACTAGAATTTTTAATTTTAAATTGGTGTCTCCGCAAGGTAGATGTCTTGTGTAATATAATATTATAATACAATTTTAACAGGGTACATACTGTCTGTTTTGCTGTTCATGGAGTTGAGATGGAACTTGAGCCTTAATTATACAAGAATTTTGTATTTGTCTATCATAAATATTAACATGATATTTCAGTTTTATTTCAGCTTGTCTTAAATGAGAACAATTTGTTTCTGTGTTCGTGTTCAGTAGGGCTAGCCTCAAGGGTCGGTCATGATTTGTGGTATTTTTTTTTTTTTTTTTTTTTTTTTTTGGTAGCAGTGAAGAAGACTTTACAAGTGCTCTGTGTTTTCAGCAATTTTTTATAAATATTTTTTAGAACTCAAACTTGATATTATACTCTATTGCTCATTTTTGTTCCCAATGCAGTTTATGACCTTCAATACCCGGTATAAAAGTGTTATTTGATTAGCTCGTCTTAAGAATTGTCCCCTTGAAATGTTTTCTCCAGCGCAGCACGTGCAATATTTCTGAGATTGTGGTTTCATGTATTGCTCATGCATGTTCTGCTATGTGTTACTTGTCTGAATGTCCTCTGTTTTTCTTCAGGGTATATATTGTGCCTTATGTATCAATTGTGCAGTATCGGTATGCAATAAAGATTAACCCAATGTAATTTCAGACCTCTTGTTCTGGAACTGAAGCTTGCATACCAGATGTATGCACAATACCTTTTGTTTAACGTAGGGGTGGATGCCCAGCTCAAATTTGCGTTTTTACCCCTCAGCCTATTAGGTTGCGGGGTTCTATCATCGGCATGTACGTCCGGTTGGTCGTCCGTCCGGTCATCCAGTCGTCAACAATTCTTGCGATCGGTCTAGAAGCCAAACCGTTGCCTCTAGAGACTTCAAATGCAGAATTGTTGGGTGGTCAACCACAAGCCTTTTGAATTTGGGTACATTACAATGATTTTTGTGGTTTCCATGGCGACGTCACACAAAATGTCCATATGGCGATGTGAACGCGTTAAAAGCCAAACAGTTTCAGCTGGGGACTTCAAATTTGGCATGCAGGATTGTTGGGTGGTCAACCACAAGCCTATTGAATTTGGGTACATGGCGATGATTTTTGTGGTTTCCATGGCAACGTCACGCAAAATGTCCATATGACGACGTGAATGCGATAGAAGCCTAACCGTTGTAGCTTGAGATTTCAAATTTGCTATGTAGCATTGTTGGGTGGTCAACCACAAGCCTATCAAATTTTTAAACTCACAGATATACAATTTGGTGTCCATGAAACATAATATTCATATCACAAGGCTGTTTGGATTGCCATCCACTCATCCTCGGAATCTGCTTGATCACAGATGGGAAGAGACATACAATCAACAGGTACACAGGGATTCATACAGTTTTTGCTATCAAAAACTGCTTTTCAAAAGAACATCATTTAGGGTAGCATGTTCAGTATTACACAAATCAATAATTATGCCTTGTGAAAAAAGACTATCAGCAAAACTACCATTCAGAGTTTACTTTAAAAATGTCCAATTTAATTATATGTAACAAAGAATCCAATTATTCCCATCAATACATCTATAGGCTGGTTCCCCAGCAAACTCGGAAGACTTATTATTGTTCAGATTATTATTAGGGTTCAAAGCCAGAATGGCTTGAAGCCTTTTGTTTTTGTTCAGAATATTTTTGTTCTTCCACCATTTTTTTCGGACGCGATATGTCAAATTATTTATTTGTCCTCCAATGCATCCAACATCCCACGCTGAATTTATCATATTTTAATCTTTTACAAGCCACTGCTAAAGCATCTTCTGCATTCAACCAAATCTTTCAGGCTTTTACATATGCATTTTCCATTCATTGTGTACCAATATACACTGACTAAAACTGTCTGGCTGAGGGGTTGTTGCACCTTTTATGTTCTGTCTCATGTTTGGACATAGCGGTCAGTTTTGACCACTGGTGGCCAAACTGCTCATTTTCCATTTTAGGTTCTAATCGAAACTAGAACAACCGGCCTTTCTAAAAACGTAAAATACTTGGGTATATCTTTCTTATTAACAACACCATAGTCAAATATATTCTTATTAACAACACCATAGTCAAATATATTTTGAAAATTATATGAAAATACATACAGCTTCCAGAGAGATAAAAACGCCATTTTCTCCGAATTATATAAACAGAGTCTGGCACGTACAGTTTAACATGTTTAGCACATCAGTTTTCAAAAAACAACTTGGGTTAGGGGGCTGAAACTTCCAACATTATATCTTGGGGTGAAGCCCTAACGGAAAGTGTAAAACAATTCAAGATGTCCATCTGGGTGATGTCCAATTCTAAAAATTTACTTTCTCTTCGATTTTTAAGTCCTATTTTCTCAATTTTTTTTATTTGTGCAATTTTCCCCGCAAAAAAAAATTGGTGAAAATTTGGAAATAATTATATTGTGTGAAGTAAAATAATCTTGAACACTTTTGGGCGCGAAAGGCAGCAATTTTGATGAAAAATGATAAAACGCAACGTTTTTGAGTCACAAACAATAGACGACCATTTTGAATTTCCTCATGATGTTCGGCTGGAAAGGTTATCAATCTGATTAAAACTCAGACTTAATAATTAACCGCTCCTCTATCGGACATGTCGCTAATTAATATCTGGGACAGTCCGTATCTTATAATTAAATCTGTCGCGCAGATTGACGACCATCACAGTTCAACTTCAACGGGCGAATAGGTGCCTATCCGAGCAAATAATAATCTTCGGCGATTGCTCATGGAAAGCAAGAACTTCGTCAGCCGCCTGGGTTGGATTTTTCTGCACCTTGTTCACTACAGAAATAATCGGATAGGTACCTATTCGTCCGTTGAAGTTGGACTGTGATTGGTCGCCAATCTGACATGCGCGACAGATTTAAGATACGGACTGTCTCAGATCTTAATTAGCCACATATCCGGAGACGTATATTGGAGACGGCCGGCAAAGAACACGAAAAGCGCTGTAGAAAAGTTTAGATGGCATGTTTTGTTACAAATGAGTACCTATGCTAAATTAGTTCTTGTGTGATAGGGATCAAGATAGGAGATACCATCAAGGGATACCACCCTGATTTTAGATATTTAACGTTTATTTTACGTTTGGTGTCAAATGAGGTCCAAAATGCCAATATAATTAAAATGGAAATAATGGCTAGGGGGTTGTTCTGCTTAATTTAGACAGGTTTGTACCTTGACAAGGAATAATACCTTGTATTATACGAGTACAACGTGGGAGAATTTTCGGATGGCTCCTTACGGTCGCCATTTCGAATTTAACCATCAGCTTTAATTTGTAGGTTAAGTAAATAGATTCAAAATGGGCACAAAATGTCTGGCTATGATGCGAAACCTTTCGGTTTTGATAAATTTGAACAATCATCTGAGAATAGTGCCTTGAACTAATTGAGCAACAAGAAAAAGCATGATTTTCAGATGACCCGATATGGGCGCCATTTTGAATTTGACCATCAATTCTTGATCTTACGGGTATAAGATGGCGATAACCACCCATGCCACAACATTTTTGAAGATAAAAGTGAATATGAATATTTAAAGAAAAACTGGGAAAAGACTTCGCCTCCCTCGGTTACACCGCAAATGACGTATTCCAAGAACACGAAATACCCATCGCACACATCTGCGAAACAGACAAAATCACTAGGCCACCCTGGGAATTAGTCGCCCCGTGTGGACACAAGTATACACGACTACCTCACAAAGAAGGACAACCCAAACTTTATAAGAGTCACCACCCTTGAATATATCAACCAAAACTAGAAAAATTACTTTACGAGAGATCCTGAAGGATCTTGGTGCCCACCATTGTCCGATAAGTAAGCTAATGACAAGAGGATCGTTTTGTCCATTGTTACTCAGAACAAACGAATGATTTGTAATTTTGTTCGCAGAATTTTGAATTTGAGCGAAAAAGATAGAAAAACTGGGACACTGGAAAGCACCAAGGTATTATCTTTCTAAGTTTCAGGAGTTTCAAGATTTCTAGAAACTGTACTTGATGGCGGTTGTTATAGTACAGGTGAAATGAACAAAGTTAGCCTGAAAGTGAATGTCCGGAGGATCCTTCGTCTTCGTTTTGTAGGTTTTTTTTGTTTGCACGTGTCATCATTGGGTACTGGAAGCGAAGACAAATCTCTTTGACACTTTGTCATGAGCTTTGAAACATACGTACCTAAGATTTTATGATTAGGAACGAATGCTAATTCTTTTCTGTTTACTGGGCTAGTTTGAGATATCTCTTTTAAGATACCATGCACGATAATAGTAAGATGATACACAACTTAATACTGAAGGGATCCGGTCCGTGCAGTAATGTTGAAACTTTGAAAGTGCCTGAATCTTGATTATTTCCATTGGATCTGAACACGCAGTAGTCCACAGTTGTCGAGTTGTAACGTTGCGTCACAAGAGTGACATCCCTTCGATCCGACAGACGAAACGATGGGGCAGTTCATTTGCAACGGTATGGACTATAGTCAACTGATTTAAAATCTGAAGAAATGCATTTCAATTCGGAATCATTTGAACTCCTTGATATAGAAGGTGAAGGTATGGATATTCTCTATACTCAATATATAGAATATGCCCCACCATTTGATCCGCTGGTCAGTTTTTTACAACTGCGATATTCACTTCCGGTCACGAATACTTAGGGAACTTACCGTACAAATGAAATGAACAAAGTTAGTCTGAAAGTGAATGTCCAGAGGATCCTTCATCTTCGTTTTGTAGTATTATTTTTTCGCACGTGTCATCATTGGATACTGGAAGCGAAGACAAATCTCTTTGACACCTTGGCATGAGCTATGAAACATACTTAAGATTTAATAATTAGGAACGAATTCTGTTTTGTTTACTGGGCTGGTTTGAGTTATCTCTTTTAAGATACCATGCTCGAAAATAGTAAGATGGTACAAAACTTAATACTGAAGGGATCCGGTCTGTGCAGTAATGTTGAAACTTTGAAAGTGTCTCAATCCTGATTATCTCTGTGGGATCGAAACACGCAGTAGTCTACAGTTGTTGAGTTGTGACGTTGTGTCACAAGAGTGACGTCGCTTCGTGTAGCCGACCCGTCTAACTGATTTAAAATTTGAAGAAATACATTTTAATTCGGAATCATTTGAACTTCTTGATATAGAAGGTGAAGGTATGGATATTCTCTATAGTCAATATATAGAATATGCCCCACCGTTTGATCCGCCTACTCTTGTGATGCGATGTCACAACTCGAGAATACCGTATTAATTTAGCGTAACTTGGATTTTCGAATCGGACCAAAAAAGGTATCTTGTACAACTAAGCCCCATGTGGGACCTGTGTACCAAATTTCAGAAAGATCCATGAAGTATTTCCTGAGAATTCACGATAACAGTGTTTCAAGGGGAAATTCAAAATGGCCACCTGGCGGTCGTATTGGATTTTCGAATCGGACCAAAAAGGGTATCTTGCGCAACTGGACCACAAGGGAACTAGTGTACCAAATTTGAGAAAGATCCATGTAGTACTTCCTGAGAAATCACGATAACAAAGTTGCGTGGGGAAATCCAAAATGGCCACCTGATGGGCATATTACATTTTCGAATTGTACCGAATAAGGTATCTTGCGCAACTAGATCCCAAGGGGAACCTGTGTACCAAATTTTGAGACAGATCCACGCAGTACTTTCTGAGAAATCACGATAAAGTTTCATGGGGAAATCCAAGATGGCCGCCTGGTGGCCATATTGGGTTTTCGAATCGGACCAGAAAAGGTATCTGGTACAACTAGACACCAAGGGAAATCAGTGTACCAAATTTGAGAAAGATCCATGCAGTACTTCCTGAGAAATCGCAATAACAAAATTTCATGGGGAAATCTAATATGGCCGCCTTGTGGCCATATTGGAGTTTTGAATCGGACCGAAAAAGGTATCTTGCACAACTAGACCCCAATGGGAACCTGTGTACCAAATTTGAGAAAGATCCATGCAGTACTTCCTGAGAAATCACGATAACAAAGTTTCATTGGGGAATCCAAGATCAGTGCCTGGTGGCCATATTGGATATTTGAATCGGATCAGAAAGGTATCTTGCACAACTAGACCCCAAGGGGAACCTGTGTACCAAATTTGAGAAAGATCCATGAAGTAGTTCCTGAGAAATCGCGATAACAAGGTTTCATGGGGAAATCCAAGATGGCTGCCTGGTGGCCATATTGGATTTCGAATCGGACCAAAAAAGGTATCTTGCACAACTAGACCCCAAGGGGAACCTGTGTACCAAATTTGAGAAAGATCCATGAAGTAGTTCCTGAGAAATCGCGATAACAAGGTTTCATCGGGAAAGCCAATATGGCCGCCTTGTGGCCATATTGGATTTTCGAATCAGACCAGAAAACTTATCTTGCACAACTAGACCCCAAGGGGAACCTGTGTACCAAAATTGAAAAAGATCCATGCAGTAGTTCCTGAGAAATCGCGATAACAAGGTTTCATCGAGAAATCCAAGATGGCCGCCCTGTGGCCATATTGGATTTTAGAATCGGACCAGAAAAGGTATCTTGCACAACTAGACCCCAAGGGGAACCTGTGTACCAAATTTGAGAAAGATCCATGAAGTAGTTCCTGAGAAATCGCGATAACAAGAATTGTTTACGGACGGACGACGGACGGACGACGGACCACGGACGAAAAGCGATTTGAACAGCCCACCATCTGGTGATGGTGGGCTAAAATCTACACAGACAGATCGAAAAACACAAGTAATGACACAGGATCAGCTTTTGTTATACCTGAGCTCAACATACTAAATGGTTTCAAACTTCCAGACAATATGTCTGTATGCACTAGTGAACTGACTGCTATAATTAAGGCTCTCGAATGGATCATCGAGCACAAACCAATCCGTGTTGTGATACTCAGTGATTCCCTTAGTGGACTCAAATCCATTGAAAATTCTATATCTGACAGTAGACCTGATCTCATACACAAAATAGAATGTATCTGTACACAAATACACAACGAGGGTATAGACGCCATTTTAGCTTGGGTCCCCGCGCATGTCAACATCGGAGGTAACGAAGCAGCCGATAAAACTGCCAAAGACAGTCTTGCTAAAACTACACACGATGTGCCATTAGGATTAGGATGTAAGGAACTCAACACCATCATTAGACGCAAAAAAGATAGCAAGTGGCAAAAGAAATGTAAGAAAGAAGAACGTGGACGATGGTTACATAAGATTCTTGATGGAGAGAAAAGACAAGTCCAGGGATTCCAGTTAGACAATAAACGTGATGACCGCATCATCACCAGATTAAGACTAGGCAAAACCAGACTTAAATCACATCTGTCCATGCTTCTGAAAAACACCTCACCACTCTGTACCGCATGCAACAATGTAGAAGAAACAATAGAACATGTCCTACTTGGATGCCCAAAACACTACCCACAGCGTGAGGCACTTAGAAACGAATTAAAAACAAACAAAAAAAGAAAAAAAAAGAAGAAAAAAATATAAAAAATTCAACACTTTAACATTACCAGCGATATTAAACCCTAAGCCCCCCATTAGAAATCAGGTATTCAAGTCCTTAATAAATTTAATCAAAACTGCTGGCTATTATTCCAGTATATAACACTACCCTCGTGCATGCGCACCCAACATTTTTTCCCCCCATATAATCAACTAATAGTACCCCAAGTACTATGACACGATGTGATAGAGGCCAAATCATTCTTTTGACTTCAACAAAGGGTATGGTTGCAGCGGAGTTACCTTGATACTGAGGGCCGTGTGCACCATAGCCATACAACACATTATGACCATAATAAACAAGGTTTGTAGTCATTCATGTTTTCTATTGTTTTTCGATGCAATACTTTGATATATCTTCCTCCCACAACAGGCACCCCCCGACCGTCAGTCACATAATATAAATAGCAATACATAATTAAGTGAATAAATAGATAAAACGATGAAACATTTCGACGGATTCAATACTAGGTGAGTAGACAAATAAACAGCTCGGTATTATTTCCGTATACATTATCGTTTGATGGCCATAAAGTATTTCTAGGACAATGAGATAGACGGCCCTCAGTATCAAGCTAACTCCGCCATCACCATTTCCTGTATTTTATGCCGAATACTGCTCGCCATATGCATTTTGGCCGTGCTATTGTTGCCATGCATTCAATTAGATTTGGCCATCGTTTGTTTTGTAGAACTGTGGAACAGACGGCCCTCAGTATCACGGTAACTCCGTTGTTGCCATGCCTATTTTATTTCTAAATGTGTCGGTGACATTTTGGCCGAGTGTTATATATGGATCTTCTATTTCATATGATACAGGCACGGCACACCGAAGACCACAGACGGGCTGGAGAAGACCTGAAACAGAAGACGGATGACGATTACAAGAACATCAACAGCGCCTTGAGTGACGCCGCACAACCCTCGACCCTATACCACACCAGACACGCTACCCCATAGATGTCACCGAACGGACGCTTCAACACAGAATATTATCCTTTGACTTTCGCCCAATATAGGGTGTAGACCTGCCGTCCTGTACCCGAATACACACTCCAAGCAATTGTTACAGGCACAGATTTCTGGAAGAACCCACCCTGTTCCCAAGGGCGTCGTTAGGGAAGTTACCTCGAAAAATCCTGAAGACGCCCTGGTTCTCCCAGTTTTTTTCTGGGCGGCTTTGTGCGTACGAAGGGGTACCAAGACAAAGGAATCATCCACGCGATTATAACACATATTTATCAGTATAACCTAACCAATAACAGACTTACCAACTTGTCTTTACTGGTATTTATATTTCCCTCTGCTCTCTCATTGTTATTTATTATTTATTTTAATATCGAGCGCTGCAAAAGATCTTAAATTAACGAAGAAATGTACCGTGAAATTTAAATAAAACATTGAGTTAATGGGCCGCGAAATCCGTATGAGAAGCGGCCCTTAAACTACAATTTCAATCAAAGTAAGATGGTAGGCTATCTTTAGATATCTCTCAGTGGTGATTAGTTGGCACAATGAGCTGAGAATAATGCCTTGAACTATAAGAGCAACATGAAAAAATATGATTTTAAGATGACACCATATAGCCGCCATTTTGAATTTGACCATTAAATGGTACGAATTTGGTTAAAACTGACCGCTAAGTCCGAAAAACGCAATTTTGAGATGGGCATCCAGTCATACGGTGTAGAGTATATTCCTCAGACATCTAGCATAGTTGCCAGCTTCTACCAAAAAATGCCAAGCTAAGTGTTTTTTTTTGTCCATGTGGCCGGCCGACTAGTACGACAAATAACCATTGAGCACGCCTGTGGAAACATTACTTCTATTCTATAGCACTACTTACGGAGGTTCAATACAAATCCAATTTTACGTCTACTGCGTATGTTTCTGCGCATCTACCAAACAGCCATATTTAAAGGAAATTTAATGGAAAAGAAAAATATAAGCATTTAAGAGAACAGTTGTGAAAGGAGTTTTGAATTATATAATGTGTTTTCTCATTTCAAGGCAATACGACCTCAACGAAAGAACCCTGGCAAACAGGTCATATTTTTTTCCATGTCGGCATGCTGCTGTCTTGAAGAGAAGCCTGGTGACCCTAGATTTTTATTAGATTTTCCGATTCAACATTGTTCCAGAAAGATATTGAGGAATTTTGGAGAAAATGACATTTTGCCTTCATAGGGAATATGAGCTTTTTCTACGAAAATGAAGGCAATTTTTCATAGAATTCCTATCTAATTCCATACATAGTTTGGTTTTAAACGATGCTTTATTGCATTTTTTGCAAGTGGGAGCGCATTATAGACGAGCTTATAACTGCGTCTCCCACAATCATACATGGTTAACCCGTTATACTAGACGATATAAATTTCTCCATTATGCAAAAAAGCCTGGTGACCCTTAAATGTTATCCTTTACTTTGAATGTTAAAGGTTTGCAATGGACTATCTCTTGTTGAAATATAACAAAAATGACATTTTATTTACAAATTGTCTGGAACCTTCTTAAATTGATTATCAACAAAGATTAGAAGGAAGATTGGAAACTATTGTAAAAGTTGGCTACCTCTCTACCCCATTGCCAAGTTTGTTGAAATTTCAGCTTTTCATCTTGCAAAATTGAACATAGAAAGATGGAAAGCTCTACATCGCTTCTGTATTCCAGCTTTCCATAATAAATTTATGACATATAAGAATACGAAAGTGATACTTGCCAAAATTGGTCCTGTTGCTTCATCTTGCTCCATAAATCAGGCCACACACTTGTCCGACTTTTCCTACTTTTCCTACTTGTTCAGTATTTGTCGTACTTTTCTGGGATTTCATTCAAGAATTAAAAAAGGCTAATTTGAGAACAGGCAACGTTTTGCCAGATTTGATTCACAACCCTTGAGCATTGATATCAGAGCTCCTACTGGCCCTATTTGTCCTATTTTTTTATTTTTATTTTTTTTATTTTTATTACAATATGAGATATATGTAAACTGATAATGTTCACACAAGACCCAGGGCCTATAAAATACTTAGAGCATAAGACGGTAACTGAAAATTTTCAATCGTGCGTGATATTTCATTTTGGCACTCCAATCCGGACTTCATGGGGTCCAAAATCTCATTAAACCGTGCAAGGTCCTTTAACCGTAAAATACGAACAACATCGAATCTGTCATTTTCCTACTTCAAAAGTCAATTCGCTAGAGTGAACATGGTGAAGTAATTCATTTTCCATATACATGTAATTGCGTATTGGGATACATCCGTACAACTATAGACGAGGTGTATATTCTATACATAATTCTCTCCGCGTCATGATATCGCTTATTTTTCTGATTTGTATAGGCCTTAAATATGGAGTTATCATGTAAGTTTCCGTCGATCGATCTTTCCCACCCCACCTTCAAAGTTGCATAAGTTATATTCGACTATATATTCTTAAAGCTCCTATGCTTCCTAGAGGATCGATTTTGTTATGAAAATGTATGATTTTTTTCAAAACAATTGCAGTGGAGTACCCCCGACCCTAGCGACGTTAAATTCTAGCCACTCACTTCTTTTCCAGGCAGCTGTAATAATACTATATTGATTCTCCACTTGGTCTTGAATCTCCATGTTTTATTTTTGCACACTCTCATTTCATCTTATAAATTCCTGTAATTCAAGACAAATATTCCTATATTTCTCTGATATTTTCATGAAAAGCCTATATTTATTCCTATATTTCTCTGTGTGGTCACAACCAGGGTAAGGTGATAAAGATTTTTCGGTTCTGTATAATTAGGATAGTGGACTTGAGCTTGAGTTAACATACCCATTCAGCGCGTTTGTGCAATATTATTCATTGAAATTGTAGTTAAGGGCCGCTTCCCATACGGATTTCGCGGCCCATCAACTCAATGTTTTATTTTAATTTTACGTTACATTTCTTAGTTCATTTAAGATGTTTACAAGCACTGTATTTTAAAATAAAGAAATAATTTAAATAAATAAACAAAGTAGTAGTAGTAGTAGTATGATTTTTATTTACATCTCATCACATGTAATCACAATAATAAAAATAGTTTACACATAAAAACCATTACATGTGCCACTCTTATCAGAGTTATGAGAGATGATAGAACAATGATAAAACAATCAATGATATAATAGCGACTCACGTCGTCTTAAGATATCGCAGCAGCTTTTGGCAGAATGTTTAGCAATATCAGCATTTTGTAAAATGAAGTTCAACACTTCGTCTTCATTCTGATTTAAGATATCATATGGCTTATATATTGGGCTTCGTTAAGAAGTGGAAGTCTAATGTCTGCGTACAGTGGACAATATAATAGGACATGTTTCTCAGACTCCACCTGATCAGTACAGTTAAAACAATACCGTTGATTTACAGGAATATTTTCGTATCTCCCCGTTTCTAAGCGGAGAGGTGCTACCACGCATCTGAACTTAGACAAAGCACATAGACCTCTGTCTCAAATGATCTTTTAAATAATTTGTAAGTCCTCAATGTATTTCCACCCACATTCCCATTCATACTATCCCGATTTACTCGTTCATTCCATTCATTTTGAAACCTTAAAACAACAAATAAACAACAAGGAGAGAGCAATATTAGATTGACATGACCATTATTTACCATGACATAAATTGTTTCAATCGGCGTGATGCCGTGGTGTGATTGGTTGACTAATCGTAAATACTCCTAATCCGTTACACAGTAAATACAAGACGTTTTTATGTCGACGCTTCAAAAACACTTGCCAGACACACTTAATAAACATGTCAAGGCGTTTTACTGTAAAACAGTTACGTTTTTCGAAAACGGAAACACTTATATGACAAACACCAACCGTTTCCTCTAAAGCGCCTGTGTTTATAATTTCTTTGCAGAATCGACACAGCTGGAAAACACTTGCGTTGATAAGTTTTACACTAGTGTTTTTATTTAAAAACATCACCGTGATTAACAAAAACGCACAACGCGATTATCTCCAGACACACTTATTAGACACGTCATCCGTTTTTAGTAAACATGTCGCATGTTTATGAAACAAAACGCTACTGTTTTATGGTAAACTGCACATGTCAACAGCTTACGATTGCTTACGATTTGGTATGAAAACACCAGGGTTTATTCTTTTGATGCTACCGTTTATGTTAAAACCGTACAGGTTTATTAATTTTATGTTGGCGTTTATTTGCAAGTCGCTACTGTTTTAGGTAGGAAAACATAGGTATTTATATGTTTAATGTCAGTGTTTTAATTCAAAACTGTTGCCGACTTTGTCAAAAACGTGCAACAGCATCAACATTTTATACTATTTACGACTGAAACAAAGATTTGCATCATGTACTACGTCTGATTTTGTTTGGTACAACACATTTGTAAAAAGAATATTGATGGGAACTTATAATAGACATACATGCAGGTCAACAGAATCAGAATACCAACAACATAATCAGAATACCAACACAATCAGATGTAGTACATGAAGCTAATACTTTGTGTTTCAAACATAAATGCTATATAATTTGACACTCTAAAAAACGTCCAGTGAACAGTTTCATACAAGGTTAAGAGAACTCTACTGTTTCATTCTGACTTCAGTGAAATCTCAATTGAGTGACTTTTCCCTCAAATTGAGTTAGCCAAGTCCTGTTACCTATAGACTGGCTCTGCTTGGACATCTTTCTCATGTCAAGGCGACAAAGGCTTCGGTTTCGCCAAACAGACAGTATTCTAAGAAGAGCCACTCCAGGGGCCACTTTCATGAAAGGTCGTACACCAATTTGTATCGTAAGTTTACGATACGCTCATTATAATAATAATAATAATAATGATAATAATAATAAAATTTAAGATAAAAAAATTGTTGTATGATCTTCGTGAAATTGGCCCCAGCTTTCCAACGCATATCACAGTAAATTATTGCATCATACTACTTAATAAATTCATAAATCAAATGAATTCATGAATCAAATAACTCTTTAATGCAATATCCATCAACTTTGACTTTCCCAGCATTACTAGCTCAACATTGTTATCAATGCAACATAATGTTCACACACAACACCATGACATATGTACATTTGATACTTAAGTTGCATGACATATTTAATTTCTTTCCAATATTTCAGGTACAGACTATATTCTAAGAAGAGCCAGATTTTCACCTCAAAATGTTGTATCAAATGCCTGAAATGAATAGATTAATAAATCAAATGAATTCATGATTCAAATACCTGCCTAATGAAATGTCCATCAACTTTGACTTTTCTAGCATTACTGGTACAAGGTATTAAACACTAGGAGACCTGTACATTTGATACTTGCAGGAAATTTTCAATTTCTTTTCAATATTTCAGGTGCAGACTGTATTCTAATATGAGTCAGATTTCCAATGCAAATCAACATAATATTGTATCAAACGACTTAATTCATAAATCAAATGAATTCATAAATGAAATAACTGCTTAATTATGTATCCATCAACTTTGAGTTTCTAGCATTTGTTATCAATGCAGGCATAATGTTCACACACAACACTATGAGACCTGTACATTTAATCTTTGCATGGCATTTTCAATTTCTTTCCAATATTTCAGGTACTTGGCAGACTTCTGGTCTGTGTAGGGATCACCAACATCAAGTTCCTGGCATAGTGCCAGGAGCTGCGAATAGATACGAGGATAGCTGAGATCCATTGCGTAATACACTAGCACACAGTGAAGGACTGCCTCTTTCACGTTATCAGTTTCGCAATATATGATCCCTTTATCTGCTGTTATTACAATTTCCTGCACTTTCACTTCATTGGTCATAAACATGACTAAACGGGGTGGGTCGAGTTGTTTTTCACCTACTGCATTCACAATGTCCACCTCAGCAATCCCCTGAAACAATGTGAAGGAAAAAGAACAAATTAATCCAAAGACAGCTGTATAATTATGACATATTTATATTATCACAAATCAATTTCATTTTCCTGGGATCAAATGTATACAACATCACATTTATATAACTCTGGGAAATATTCTGCCTCTGCCCAAGAAGGTCATGAAAAGTGTATAAAGCTTGACGGCTTTACTACAAACCAATGAGAAGAATAAACAAAATATTAATTTGTTCAAAATGGTTATTCCGTTGTCCACTTTCTCCTTAAGGCAAAAACAAAGAACAAGATCAAGTGACCTGATATTCGAAGTGACCAATTTGTCATCTTAATTGTAAATGAGTCATAAAAAAATGTTCCTGTTAAAGTGTTCATGAAGAATACAGACTGCTCCCTGAAACTGACATCAAGTGAGATGAAATTAACGGGAAGATTCAATGATTCTGACCAGGGTACGAAATTCGGAATTTTTTTCACTTGTCTTGCAGACCAGTAAATTTGATCATCTAGTCTATCTCTACAGTTTACTGGTCAGCTAATCTGGTTCATAAATGTAATGAAAATATTCTACTGGTCCACAGGTGAATCGGAATGTTCACTGGTTCGCCCAAAATTTTCTAGTCTCGGACTAGCGGACCGGTGGGAACTACAAACCCTGCTGAATATATAAAATATATAACTTCCATGTCACTTTTCACTAAATATTGATAAAATTCCTTTCTAGATTCGAAAGAGTTCTCTTATTTTACAACACTCAAGACTACTTTCTGGCATTTTTGTCCTGTCATTTGAATAACCAGTAAAATCACTGTACGGTTTAATTCGAGAGAATTTAAGACCTCGATTGGGTCAATTTTTGATTTAACATGGAACTCGTTTATTCCTATTGATAGACTAATAAACTCAGCGACAGATGATCCCATTTCCTGCCTACAAGAGATAATTCTCAAAGGATCATTTGCACATTGTGTACGAAATACGGGCTTATCTTCAAAATGAAAATTTGAACTATAAAAACCATGCTGGTATAGCCTCTGAGCGACAGGAAATGCAGTTGTCAGAAGATATTATTAGATGTTCAATAAGGTGAATGAGATAAAAAAAATGCTTTACCTTCTTGATGGTAAGTATTGGTTGTGTCTTCTTTCCCTTCCCTTTGTCAAAGGCTGTGGATTTCTCCAGAAAATCTAGTATGGTGGCATCACTGGCTCCATCCTTCAAACAACAAAAGCACAGGGAAGAACGGAAGTGATTCGTGGCTGCCATACTACCGACTCCGACATTAGCGTCTTGAAAATCTGTCGATTTCGAAGGCCAAAACAAAAGGCAAATAAATAGTGACAAGATGAAAACTTGTGACAAACGAGAATGACAGACCGTTTGGATTTATAGATTCATCTACAATGTATAGCATAGATAATTTTGAACTGCTCAGCCATGTATGCATTAAACGTTAGGCCTATATTGTTACCGGTGTTGTTGTTGTTAAAGTTACGTTGTTGTTGCTACCGCCAACGAAACAAAACCGAACATTATATTTCGGATTACCTCTATGAAAATGAATGTAATTAGCGTTCTGAATCTGCGAAAATGTATCAGACGGAAGTTACTAATGAAATAGGTCGGTTCAAAAGAAGATCTTACCAGAATTCTTGAATAGCGGTGCCACTCTCTCTCCATCAAATGCCGACAGCGCCGAAAAAGTCCAGCAGACGATATGCGCCTGGACCCCGTGGAATAGAAATGAGCCTACGTCATACCTAACACCATGCCGTGATAAACGCATCCGTTTAACGCTGTATTGTGCTGAATGTATTACCTTACTATTTAATAAATGCACGCGCTTATACACATAAAACATTAACATTTAATAAACGCGTACGGCGCCAATCATTGACCTTTATTTGTACTTAATTGCATGCCTGAATAAACGCGTCCGTTTTATGGAACTTCTGATAGATCACGTGATTAACAAACCATCGTAGTAGGTCTATTATCATTGGTCTGTTCAGTTTTAAATCTTTCAGGGTATCGTTATAGTTTTAACTTAATGTCATTGTAAAACACTAAGGTTTTTGTGGCATACGTTACCGACAAACGACATCGGAATTAAAGCTGGCCGTGAAATTTAAACATCTGAAGATGACACGTGTTTTTGTTGTAAACGATTTTCATGTCACGTGATTGACGGCAGTGTTTTAAGCGACTACTTTCTTCTCCAATTTTAAAACATGTCTTATCGAAGGTGTCGAGGGAAAACGCGCGCGTTTTTATACAAAATGTTACCTACTAACGACGCATCAGTAAAAACACACGGGTTGAAATATAAACGCGTCAAACGTCACGAGTGTTATGGTCATGCAAGACGCTAACGTTTTACTGAGACGTTGTTGTGCACATTATGATCATATCAACAGACAAAAACGCCTCGTGAAAACGTTCTTGTTTTAAGAAATAAAATACTTGCGATTATCAGTTATATGTTGAGGTTTTTCTTTAGATGTGGGTGTTTTTCATTTAAAACATCAACATTTTTTATTTGTATGCATACGCTTATTTAAAAAACGCATGTATTTTAGAATAAACGTGTCGAGCGTCTTTCTTTTTTACTGTGTAGGTTCTGGAAAAAAATAATAAGATAAACATGGGTGCATGCCGTGTACGCAACTACGTGAAGCCATATAACAATGAGGATTAATTACAACAAGTCCATTCACTCAGTGATTAATTTTGACATGAGTTGCTCCTCTCTGAACTATCACACGTGTTAACCAATCAATCATGTACACGGTTTGTCCAGATATTTGATGATCCAATGAAATTAAGGTGTCTTAATTGCTGCTGATTCTAGAGATGTATAAATTGTAAGCGTCAAGAGGCGAAATTATAACTGAAATATTCCATAGTTCAAGAACTTACTTTTTTCACAGCCTCCCGGATTATTTTGAACCAGTGAAATAACTTCTTATAGCGGCCTCCTCCCAACCTTAAAGGTAAGTCTCAGATTCCATTTTCAACTTAATATAATCTGATACTGTTATCTGAATCTAGTATTATATTCTTTAACTTTAATCACAACAGATTAAGATATGCGTAGAATATAATGCATTTTCTTTATATGTGAATATAATAATCCTATATTATATTTGTCATTTTGTTAAACCATGTCTTTTTTTCTTTTTTTCCCCCAGGATGTACGCAGTCACTCCACCATCCTACATATATCCAATGTATCAACATTATCCAGCATTCCCTGTTGCTCGGTTTCCTGGGTATCCACCAGTTTTCAGTCCCTGTCATCATGCCTTGGTGAACCCATCTCAAACGTTTATACCTGTTCTCCACAGGCTACCTCAAGCTCCGCCAATGGACATTCCCCTTGACTTGACGATGAAGAAAGGTGAGAAATCCGCAATTCCAGTAAGTCCATTTACGGCTAAAGAATATTGTTCAAAGACCAAGAGCAGCCCGAGAGAGTTTTCAGCCAACATCATCAAGGCAGAGATTAACGAGAGAAAGCCTTTGTCCATATCCAACCACAAAATGACGAAAGGCAAGCCGAGTTGTAAAATTTGCAACAAGACATTCACGACGGCGGCCAATTTACGTGTCCACGTCAGACTTCACACGGGAGAGAAACCATACGAGTGTCCCCATTGCAACAAGAGATTCACCCAGAACCCCAGTCTTCGAGCCCATCTTCGCATCCATACCGGGGAAAAGCCGTTCTCATGTGCAGTATGTTCCCGCGCCTTCGCAGACTATTCCACCTGGCAGAAGCATCGTCGCCTCCACAGCGGAGAGAAACCGTACGTATGTGAAATCTGCGGGAAAGGTTTTGCTCAGTCCGGTAACCTGATTCGTCATCGTCGGAGTATACACGGAAGTACCAAAAGAACTGGTCGACTGTGAAAGCGAAGGGGGAAATATAATACTATAGACAATACATATATATATTGTTTCAACTGTGCTATCATATAATCTGTGCCTAATATATTCTTAATGCTAAAAAATCAATAAACATATTTATATATCTTATCACAAGCTAGTCTTTTATCTCCCTAGTATAATCCGTGTCGTGTCCGACTCCTCCTCTTACTTCTCCTCCTACGCTTTACTCACTGCACAGCGGGTCGCATAGATGTGGCGCGGGATAGGGTGGGGCGAGAGACCTGGGTTTTTCGTAACCTGAGATTCCATGGGCCAGGCTTGCACCCTGCAGTAGAATGGATCGACTGCGCATGCGCGATGAGTAGTGCGGGATGAGTAGTATAGAAAGGGCACGCGATCTTCCTATCCCTATAAACTAACCCAGGGGGGTGAATGAGCCATGGGGGTGAATGAGCACTCGTTTGAATAATCCGTTAAGATCACGAATTATGATCTTTACAAGAACCCCACATTCAAGGTTGCACAAGTTTGTGTCTAATGAGTGGACTAGAACAGGAGTCCTGGTGTTTTTATATTTGCTAAAGTTTTGAAAATTTCCTATATTCGACTATATATCCTTAAAATTCCTATACTTCCTAGAGGATTGATTTTGTTATGAAAATGTATTATTTTTTTCAAAACAATTGCAGTGAAGTACCCCCGACCCTAACGACGTTAAATTCTATTCACTCACTTCTTTTTCGGTTCTGTATAATTAGGATAGTGGACTTGAGCGTGAGTTAACATACCCATTCAGCGCGTGTGTGCAATGTTATTGATTGATTGAAATTGTAGTTTAAGAGTAGCTTCCCATTCGGATTTCGCGGCCCATCAACTTAATGTTTTATTTGAATTTCGCGGTACATTTCTTTGTTTTTTGAATATCTTTTCCAGCGCTAAGTATATAAATAAATGAATAAATAAATAAATAATAAATAACCAGACTTAAATCACATCTGTCCATGCTTCTGAAAAACACCTCACCACTCTGTACCGCATGCAACAATGTAGAAGAAACAATGGAACATGTCCTACTTGGATGCCCAAAACACTACCCACAGCGTGAGGCACTTAGAAACGAATTAAAAACAAACAAAAAAAGAAAAAAAAGAAGAAAAAAAGAAGAAAAAAAATATAAAAAATTCAACACTTTAACATTACCAGCGATATTAAACCCTAAGCCCCCCATTAGAAATCAGGTATTCAAGTCCTTAATAAATTTAATCAAAACTGCTGGCTATTATTCCAGTATATAACACTACCCTCGTGCATGCGCACCCAACATTTTTTCCCCCCATATAATCAACTAATAGTACCCCAAGTACTATGACACGATGTGATAGAGGCCAAATCATTCTTTTGACTTCAACAAAGGGTATGGTTGCAGCGGAGTTACCTTGATACTGAGGGTCGTGTGCACCATATAGCCATACAACACATTATGACCATAATAAACAAGGTTTGTAGTCATTCATGTTTTCTATTGTTTTTCGATGCAATACTTTGATATATCTTCCTCCCACAACAGGCACCCCCCGACCGTCAGTCACATAATATAAATAGCAATACATAATTAAGTGAATAAATAGATAAAGCGATGAAACATTTCGACGGATTCAATACTAGGTGAGTAGACAAATAAACAGCTCGGTATTATTTCCGTATACATTATCGTTTGATGGCCATAAAGTATTTCTAGGACAATGAGATAGACGGCCCTCAGTATCAAGCTAACTCCGCCATCACCATTTCCTGTATTTTATGCCGAATACTGCTCGCCATATGCATTTTGGCCGTGCTATTGTTGCCATGCATTCAATTAGATTTGGCCATCGTTGTTTTGTAGAACTGTGGAACAGACGGCCCTCAGTATCACGGTAACTCCGTTGTTGCCATGCCTATTTTATTTCTAAATGTGTCGGTGACATTTTGGCCGAGTGTTATATATGGATCTTCTATTTCATATGATACAGGCACGGCACACCGAAGACCACAGACGGGCTGGAGAAGACCTGAAACAGAAGACGGATGACGATTACAAGAACATCAACAGCGCCTTGAGTGACGCCGCACAACCCTCGACCCTATACCACACCAGACACGCTACCCCATAGATGTCACCGAACGGACGCTTCAACACAGAATATTATCCTTTGACTTTCGCCCAATATAGGGTGTAGACCTGCCGTCCTGTACCCGAATACACACTCCAAGCAATTGTTACAGGCACAGATTTCTGGAAGAACCCACCCTGTTCCCAAGGGCGTCGTTAGGGAAGTCACCTCGAAAAATCCTGAAGACGCCCTGGTTCTCCCAGTTTTTTTCTGGGCGGCTTTGTGCGTACGAAGGGGTACCAAGACAAAGGAATCATCCACGCGATTATAACACATATTTATCAGTATAACCTAACCAATAACAGACTTACCAACTTGTCTTTACTGGTATTTATATTTCCCTCTGCTCTCTCATTGTTATTTATTATTTATTTTAATATCGAGCGCTGCAAAAGATCTTAAATTAACGAAGAAATGTACCGTGAAATTTAAATAAAACATTGAGTTAATGGGCCGCGAAATCCGTATGAGAAGCGGCCCTTAAACTACAATTTCAATCAAAGTAAGATGGTAGGCTATCTTTAGATATCTCTCAGTGGTGATTAGTTGGCACAATGAGCTGAGAATAATGCCTTGAACTATAAGAGCAACATGAAAAAATATGATTTTAAGATGACACCATATAGCCGCCATTTTGAATTTGACCATTAAATGGTACGAATTTGGTTAAAACTGACCGCTAAGTCCGAAAAACGCAATTTTGAGATGGGCATCCAGTCATACGGTGTAGAGTATATTCCTCAGACATCTAGCATAGTTGCCAGCTTCTACCAAAAAATGCCAAGCTAAGTGTTTTTTTTTGTCCATGTGGCCGGCCGACTAGTACGACAAATAACCATTGAGCACGCCTGTGGAAACATTACTTCTATTCTATAGCACTACTTACGGAGGTTCAATACAAATCCAATTTTACGTCTACTGCGTATGTTTCTGCGCATCTACCAAACAGCCATATTTAAAGGAAATTTAATGGAAAAGAAAAATATAAGCATTTAAGAGAACAGTTGTGAAAGGAGTTTTGAATTATATAATGTGTTTTCTCATTTCAAGGCAATACGACCTCAACGAAAGAACCCTGGCAAACAGGTCATATTTTTTTCCATGTCGGCATGCTGCTGTCTTGAAGAGAAGCCTGGTGACCCTAGATTTTTATTAGATTTTCCGATTCAACATTGTTCCAGAAAGATATTGAGGAATTTTGGAGAAAATGACATTTTGCCTTCATAGGGAATATGAGCTTTTTCTACGAAAATGAAGGCAATTTTTCATAGAATTCCTATCTAATTCCATACATAGTTTGGTTTTAAACGATGCTTTATTGCATTTTTTGCAAGTGGGAGCGCATTATAGACGAGCTTATAACTGCGTCTCCCACAATCATACATGGTTAACCCGTTATACTAGACGATATAAATTTCTCCATTATGCAAAAAAGCCTGGTGACCCTTAAATGTTATCCTTTACTTTGAATGTTAAAGGTTTGCAATGGACTATCTCTTGTTGAAATATAACAAAAATGACATTTTATTTACAAATTGTCTGGAACCTTCTTAAATTGATTATCAACAAAGATTAGAAGGAAGATTGGAAACTATTGTAAAAGTTGGCTACCTCTCTACCCCATTGCCAAGTTTGTTGAAATTTCAGCTTTTCATCTTGCAAAATTGAACATAGAAAGATGGAAAGCTCTACATCGCTTCTGTATTCCAGCTTTCCATAATAAATTTATGACATATAAGAATACGAAAGTGATACTTGCCAAAATTGGTCCTGTTGCTTCATCTTGCTCCATAAATCAGGCCACACACTTGTCCGACTTTTCCTACTTTTCCTACTTGTTCAGTATTTGTCGTACTTTTCTGGGATTTCATTCAAGAATTAAAAAAGGCTAATTTGAGAACAGGCAACGTTTTGCCAGATTTGATTCACAACCCTTGAGCATTGATATCAGAGCTCCTACTGGCCCTATTTGTCCTATTTTTTTATTTTTATTTTTTTTATTTTTATTACAATATGAGATATATGTAAACTGATAATGTTCACACAAGACCCAGGGCCTATAAAATACTTAGAGCATAAGACGGTAACTGAAAATTTTCAATCGTGCGTGATATTTCATTTTGGCACTCCAATCCGGACTTCATGGGGTCCAAAATCTCATTAAACCGTGCAAGGTCCTTTAACCGTAAAATACGAACAACATCGAATCTGTCATTTTCCTACTTCAAAAGTCAATTCGCTAGAGTGAACATGGTGAAGTAATTCATTTTCCATATACATGTAATTGCGTATTGGGATACATCCGTACAACTATAGACGAGGTGTATATTCTATACATAATTCTCTCCGCGTCATGATATCGCTTATTTTTCTGATTTGTATAGGCCTTAAATATGGAGTTATCATGTAAGTTTCCGTCGATCGATCTTTCCCACCCCACCTTCAAAGTTGCATAAGTTATATTCGACTATATATTCTTAAAGCTCCTATGCTTCCTAGAGGATCGATTTTGTTATGAAAATGTATGATTTTTTTCAAAACAATTGCAGTGGAGTACCCCCGACCCTAGCGACGTTAAATTCTAGCCACTCATTTCTTTTCCAGGCAGCTGTAATAATACTATATTGATTCTCCACTTGGTCTTGAATCTCCATGTTTTATTTTTGCACACTCTCATTTCATCTTATAAATTCCTGTAATTCAAGACAAATATTCCTATATTTCTCTGATATTTTCATGAAAAGCCTATATTTATTCCTATATTTCTCTGTGTGGTCACAACCAGGGTAAGGTGATAAAGATAGTGGACTTGAGCTTGAGTTAACATACCCATTCAGCGCGTTTGTGCAATATTATTCATTGAAATTGTAGTTAAGGGCCGCTTCCCATACGGATTTCGCGGCCCATCAACTCAATGTTTTATTTTAATTTTACGTTACATTTCTTAGTTCATTTAAGATGTTTACAAGCACTGTATTTTAAAATAAAGAAATAATTTAAATAAATAAACAAAGTAGTAGTAGTAGTAGTATGATTTTTATTTACATCTCACCACATGTAATCACAATAATAAAAATATTTTACACATAAAAACCATTACATGTGCCACTCTTATCAGAGTTATGAGAGATGATAGAACAATGATAAAACAATCAATGATATAATAGCGACTCACGTCGTCTTAAGATATCGCAGCAGCTTTTGGCAGAATGTTTAGCAATATCAGCATTTTGTAAAATGAAGTTCAACACTTCGTCTTCATTCTGATTTAAGATATCATATGGCTTATATATTGGGCTTCGTTAAGAAGTGGAAGTCTTATGTCTGCGTACAGTGGACAATATAATAGGACATGTTTCTCAGACTCCACCTGATCAGTACAGTTAAAACAATACCGTTGATTTACAGGAATATTTTCGTATCTCCCCGTTTCTAAGCGGAGAGGTGCTACCACGCATCTGAACTTAGACAAAGCACATAGACCTCTGTCTCAAATGATCTTTTAAATAATTTGTAAGTCCTCAATGTATTTCCACCCACATTCCCATTCATACTATCCCGATTTACTCGTTCATTCCATTCATTTTGAAACCTTAAAACAACAAATAAACAACAAGGAGAGAGCAATATTAGATTGACATGACCATTATTTACCATGACATAAATTGTTTCAATCGGCGTGATGCCGTGGTGTGATTGGTTGACTAATCGTAAATACTCCTAATCCGTTAGGTTCTGGAAAAAAATAATAAGATAAACATGGGTGCATGCCGTGTACGCAACTACGTGAAGCCATATAACAATGAGGATTAATTACAACTCCAACTCGAGTCCATTCACTCAGTGATTAATTTTGACATGAGTTGCTCCTCTCTGAACTATCACACGTGTTAACCAATCAATCATGTACACGGTTTGTCCAGATATTTGATGATCCAATGAAATTAAGGTGTCTTAATTGCTGCTGATTCTAGAGATGTATAAATTGTAAGCGTCAAGAGGCGAAATTATAACTGAAATATTCCATAGTTCAAGAACTTACTTTTTTCACAGCCTCCCGGATTATTTTGAACCAGTGAAATAACTTCTTATAGCGGCCTCCTCCCAACCTTAAAGGTAAGTCTCAGATTCCATTTTCAACTTAATATAATCTGATACTGTTATCTGAATCTAGTATTATATTCTTTAACTTTAATCACAACAGATTAAGATATGCGTAGAATATAATGCATTTTCTTTATATGTGAATATAATAATCCTATATTATATTTGTCATTTTGTTAAACCATGTCTTTTTTTCTTTTTTTTCCCCAGGATGTACGCAGTCACTCCACCATCCTACATATATCCAATGTATCAACATTATCCAGCATTCCCTGTTGCTCGGTTTCCTGGGTATCCACCAGTTTTCAGTCCATTTCATCATGCCTTGGTGAATCCATCTCAAACGTTTCTACCTGTTCTCCACAGGCTACCTCAAGCTCCGCCAATGGACATTCCCCTTGACTTGACGATGAAGAAAGGTGAGAAATCCGCAATTCCAGTAAGTCCATTTACGGCTAAAGAATATTGTTCAGAGACCAAGAGCAGCCCGAGAGAGTTTTCAGCCAACATCATCAAGGCAGAGATTAACGAGAGAAAGCCTTTGTCCATATCCAACCACAAAATGACGAAAGGCAAGCCGAGTTGTAAAATTTGCAACAAGACATTCACGACGGCGGCCAATTTACGTGTCCACGTCAGACTTCACACGGGAGAGAAACCATACGAGTGTCCCCATTGCAACAAGAGATTTACCCAGAACCCCAGTCTTCGAGCCCATCTTCGCATCCATACCGGGGAAAAGCCGTTCTCATGTGCAGTATGTTCCCGCGCCTTCGCAGACTATTCCACCTGGCAGAAGCATCGTCGCCTCCACAGCGGAGAGAAACCGTACGTATGTGAAATCTGCGGGAAAGGTTTTGCTCAGTCCGGTAACCTGATTCGTCATCGTCGGAGTATACACGGAAGTACCAAAAGAACTGGTCGACTGTGAAAGCGAAGGGGGAAATATAATACTATAGACAATACATATATATATTGTTTCAACTGTGCTATCATATAATCTGTGCCTAATATATTCTTAATGCTAAAAAATCAATAAACATATTTATATATCTTATCACAAGCTAGTCTTTTATCTCCCTAGTATAATCCGTGTCGTGTCCGACTCCTCCTCCTACTTCTCCTCCTCCGCTTTACTCACTGCACAGCGGGTCGCATAGATGTGGCGCGGGATAGGGTGGGGCGAGAGACCTGGGTTTTTCGTAACCTGAGATTCCATGGGCCAGGCTTGCACCCTGCAGTAGAATGGATCGACTGCGCATGCGCGATGAGTAGTGCGGGATGAGTAGTATAGAAAGGGCACGCGATCTTCCTATCCCTATAAACTAACCCAGGGAGGTGAATGAGCCATGGGGGTGAATGAGCACTCGTTTGAATAATCCGTTAAGATCACGAATTATGATCTTTACAAGAACCCCACATTCAAGGTTGCACAAGTTTGTGTCTAATGAGTGGACTAGAACAGGAGTCCTGGTGTTTTTATATTTGCTAAAGTTTTGAAAATTTCCTATATTCGACTATATATCCTTAAAATTCCTATACTTCCTAGAGGATTGATTTTGTTATGAAAATGTATTATTTTTTTCAAAACAATTGCAGTGAAGTACCCCCGACCCTAACGACGTTAAATTCTATTCACTCACTTCTTTTTCGGTTCTGTATAATTAGGATAGTGGACTTGAGCGTGAGTTAACATACCCATTCAGCGCGTGTGTGCAGTGTTATTGATTGATTGAAATTGTAGTTTAAGAGTCGCTTCCCATTCGGATTTCGCGGCCCATCAACTTAATGTTTTATTTGAATTTCGCGGTACATTTCTTTGTTTTTTGAATATCTTTTCCAGCGCTAAGTATATAAATAAATGAATAAATAAATAAATAATAAATAACAATGAGAGATTAGTAGGAGATATAAATAAAAGTAAATAAGAATCGCTATGTACAAGTTCGTAAGTCTCTTTCTGCTTTTTGGTTAAGTTATACTGGTAAATATGAGTTCACTGTAATCGCGTGGATGATTCCTTTGTCTTGGTACCCCTTTGTACGCACAAAGCCATCCAGAAAAAAACTGGGAGAACCATGGGCGTCTTCAGGATTTTTCGAATCGACTTCCCTGACGACGCCCTTGGGAACAGGGTGAAATGTTAGATTGACATGACCATTATTTACCGTAAGATAAATTGTTTCAATCGGCGTGATGCCGTGATGTGATTGGTTGACTAATCGTAAATACCGGTACTCCTAATCTCTTAGGTTCTCGAAAAATTAATAAGATAATCATGGGTGACGTGTACGCGACTGCGTGAAGCCATAACAATGAAGATTAATTACAACTCAAACACGAGTCCATTCACTCCGTGATTAATTTTGACATGAGTTGCTCTTCTCTGAACTATCACACGTCCAGATATTTGTCCAGATATTTGATGATCCAATGAAATTAAGGTGACTTAATTGCTGCTGATTCCAGAGATGTATAAATTGTAAGCGTCAAGAGACGAAATTATAACTGAAATATTCCATAGTTCAAGAACTTTCTTTTATCACAGCCTCCCGGATTATTTTGAACCAGTGAAATAACTTCTTATAGCGTTCTCTTCCCAACCTTAAAGGTAAGTCTCAGATTCCATTTTCAATTTAATATAATCTGATACTGTTATCTGAATCTAGTATTATATTCTTTAATTTTAATCACCACAGATTAAGATATGCGTAGAATGTAGTGCATTTTCTTTATATGTGAATATAATAATCCTATATTATATTCGTCATTTTGTTAAACCCTGTCTTTTTTTATTTATTCCAGGATGTACGCAGTCACTCCACCATCCTACATATATCCAATGTATCAACATTATCCGGCATTCCCTCTTGCTCGGTTTCCTGGGTATCCACCAGTTTTCAGTCCATTTCATCATGCCTTGGTGAATCCATCTCAAACGTTTCTACCTGTTGTCCACAGGCTACCTCAACCTCCGCCAACGGACATTCCCCTTGACTTGACGATGAAGAAAGCTGAGAAATCCGCAATTCCAGTAAGTCCATTTACGGCTTGGAGTGTTTCAAGGGGAAATTCAAAATGGCCACCTGGCGGTCGTACTGGATTTTCGAATCGGTCCAAAAAGGGTATCTTGCGCAACTGGACCACAAGGGGAACTAGTGTACCAAATTTGAGAAAGATCCATGTAGTACTACCTGAGAAATCACGATAACAAAGTTTCGTGGGGAAATCCAAAATGGCCACCTGATGGGCATATTACATTTTCGAATTGTACCGAATAAGGTATCTTGCGCAACTAGATCCCAAGGGGAACCTGTGTACCAAATTTTGAGACAGATCCACGCAGTACTTTCTGAGAAATCACGATAAAGTTTCATGGGGAAATCCAAGATGGCCGCCTGGTGGCCATATTGGGTTTTCGAATCGGACCAGAAAAGGTATCTGGTACAACTAGACACCAAGGGAAATCAGTGTACCAAATTTGAGAAAGATCCATGCAGTACTTCCTGAGAAATCGCAATAACAAAATTTCATGGGAAAATCTAATATGGCCGCCTGGTGGCCATATTGGAGTTTTGAATCGGACCGAAAAAGGTATCTTGCACAACTAGACCCCAATGGGAACCTGTGTACCAAATTTGAGAAAGATCCATGGAGTACTTCCTGAGAAATCACGATAACAAAGTTTCATTGGGGAATCCAAGATGACTGCCTGGTGGCCATATTGGATTTTTGAATCGGATCAGAAAAGGTATCTTGCACAACTAGACCCCAAGGGGAACCTGTGTACCAAATTTGAGAAAGATCCATGCAGTAGTTCCTGAGAAATCGCGATAACAAGGTTTCATGGGGAAATCCAAGATGGCTGCCTGGTGGCCATATTGGATTTTCGAATCGGACCAGAAAAGGTATCTTGCACAACTAGACCCCAAGGGGAACCTGTGTACCAAATTTGAGAAAGATCCATGAAGTAGTTCCTCAGAAATCGCGATAACAAGGTTTCATCGGGAAAGCCAATATGGCCGCCTTGTGGCCATATTGGATTTTCGAATCAGACCAGAAAACTTATCTTGCACAACTAGACCCCAAGGGGAACCTGTGTACCAAAATTGAGAAAGATCCATGCAGTAGTTCCTGAGAAATCGCGATAACAAGGTTTCATCGAGAAATCCAAGATGGCCGCCCTGTGGCCATATTGGATTTTAGAATCGGACCAGAAAAGGTATCTTGCACAACTAGACCCCAAGGGGAACCTGTGTACCAAATTTGAGAAAGATCCATGAAGTAGTTCCTGAGAAATCGCGATAACAAGAATTGTTTACGGACGGACGACGGACGGACGACGGACCACGGACGAAAAGCGATTTGAACAGCCCACCATCTGGTGATGGTGGGCTAAAATCTACACAGACAGATCGAAAAACACAAGTAATGACACAGGATCAGCTTTTGTTATACCTGAGCTCAACATACTAAATGGTTTCAAACTTCCAGACAATATGTCTGTATGCACTAGTGAACTGACTGCTATAATTAAGGCTCTCGAATGGATCATCGAGCACAAACCAATCCGTGTTGTGATACTCAGTGATTCCCTTAGTGGACTCAAATCCATTGAAAATTCTATATCTGACAGTAGACCTGATCTCATACACAAAATAGAATGTATCTGTACACAAATACACAACGAGGGTATAGACGCCATTTTAGCTTGGGTCCCCGCGCATGTCAACATCGGAGGTAACGAAGCAGCCGATAAAACTGCCAAAGACAGTCTTGCTAAAACTGCACACGATGTGCCATTAGGATTAGGATGTAAGGAACTCAACACCATCATTAGACGCAAAAAAGATAGCAAGTGGCAAAAGAAATGTAAGAAAGAAGAACGTGGACGATGGTACATAAGATTCTTGATGGAGAGAAAAGACAAGTCCAGGGATTCCAGTTAGACAATAAACGTGATGACCGCATCATCACCAGATTAAGACTAGGCAAAACCAGACTTAAATCACATCTGTCCATGCTTCTGAAAAACACCTCACCACTCTGTACCGCATGCAACAATGTAGAAGAAACAATAGAACATGTCCTACTTGGATGCCCAAAGCACTACCCACAGCGTGAGGCACTTAGAAACGAATTAAAAACAAACAAAAAAAGAAAAAAAAGAAGAAAAAAATATATAAAAAATTCAACACTTTAACATTACCAGCGATATTAAACCCTAAGCCCTCCATTAGAAATCAGGTATTCAAGTCCTTAATAAATTTAATCAAAACTGCTGGCTATTATTCCAGTATATAACACTACCCTCGTGCATGCGCACCCAACATTTTTTCCCCCCATATAATCAACTAATAGTACCCCAAGTACTATGACACGATGTGATAGAGGCCAAATCATTCTTTTGACTTCAACAAAGGGTATGGTTGCAGCGGAGTTACCTTGATACTGAGGGCCGTGTGCACCATAGCCATACAACACATTATGACCATAATAAACAAGGTTTGTAGTCATTCGTGTTTTCTATTGTTTTTCGATGCAAAACTTTGATATATCTTCCTCCTACAACAGGCACCCCCCGACCGTCAGTCACATAATATAAATAGCAATACATAATTAAGTGAATAAATAGATAAAACGATGAAACATTTCGACGGATTCAATACTAGGTGAGTAGACAAATAAACAGCTCGGTATTATTTCCGTATACATTATCGTTTGATGGCCATAAAGTATTTCTAGGACAATGAGATAGACGGCCCTCAGTATCAAGCTAACTCCTCCATCACCATTTCCTGTATTTTATGCCGAATACTGCTCGCCATATGCATTTTGGCCGTGCTATTGTTGCCATGCATTCAATTAGATTTGGCCATCGTTTGTTTTGTAGAACTGTGGAACAGACGGCTCTCAGTATCACGGTAACTCCGTTGTTGCCATGCCTATTTTATTTCTAAATGTGTCGGTGACATTTTGGCCGAGTATTATATATGGATCTTCTATTTCATATGATACAGGCACGGCACACCGAAGACCACAGACGGGCTGGAGAAGACCTGAAACAGAAGACGGATGACGATTACAAGAACATCAACAGCGCCTTGAGTGACGCCGCACAACCCTCGACCCTATACCACACCAGACACGCTACCCCATAGATGTCACCGAACGGACGCTTCAACACAGAATATTATCCTTTGACTTTCGCGCAATATAGGGTGTAGACCTGCCGTCCTGTACCCGAATACACACTCCAAGCAATTGTTACAGGCACAGATTTCTGGAAGAACCCACCCTGTTCCCAAGGGCGTCGTTAGGGAAGTCACCTCGAAAAACCCTGAAGACGCCCTGGTTCTCCCAGTTTTTTTCTGGGCGGCTTTGTGCGTACGAAGGGATACCAAGACAAAGGAATCATCCACGCGATTATAACACATATTTATCAGTATAACCTAACCAATAACAGACTTACCAACTTGTCTTTACTGGTATTTATATTTCCCTCTGCTCTCTCATTGTTATTTATTATTTATTTTAATATCGAGCGCTGCAAAAGATCTTAAATTAACGAAGAAATGTACCGTGAAATTTAAATAAAACATTGAGTTAATGGGCCGCGAAATCCGTATGAGAAGCGGCCCTTAAACTACAATTTCAATCAAAGTAAGATGGTAGGCTATCTTTAGATATCTCTCAGTGGTGATTAGGTGGCACAATGAGCTGAGAATAATGCCTTGAACTATAAGAGCAACATGAAAAAATATGATTTTAAGATGACACCATATAGCCGCCATTTTGAATTTGACCATTAAATGGTACGAATTTGGTTAAAACTGACCGCTAAGTCCGAAAAACGCAATTTTGAGATGGGCATCCAGTCATACGGTGTAGAGTATATTCCTCAGACATCTAGCATAGTTGCCAGCTTCTACCAAAAAATGCCAAGCTAAGTGTTTTTTTTTTGTCCATGTGGCCGGCCGACTAGTACGACAAATAACCATTGAGCACGCCTGTGGAAACATTACTTCTATTCTATAGCACTACTTACGGAGGTTCAATACAAATCCAATTTTACGTCTATTGCGTATGTTTCTGCGCATCTACCAAACAGCCATATTTAAAGGAAATTTAATGGAAAAGAAAAATATAAGCATTTAAGAGAACAGTTGTGAAAGGAGTTTTGAATTATATAATGTGTTTTCTCATTTCAAGGCAATACGACCTCAACGAAAGAACCCTGGCAAACAGGTCATATTTTTTTCCATGTCGGCATGCTGCTGTCTTGAAGAGAAGCCTGGTGACCCTAGATTTTTATTAGATTTTCCGATTCAACATTGTTCCAGAAAGATATTGAGGAATTTTGGAGAAAATGACATTTTGGCTTCATACGGAATATGAGCTTTTTCTACGAAAATGAAGGCAATTTTTCATAGAATTCCTATCTAATTCCATACATAGTTTGGTTTTAAACGATGCTTTATTGCATTTTTTGCAAGTGGGAGCGCATTATAGACGAGCTTATAACTGCGTCTCACACAATCATACATGGTTAACCCGTTATACTAGACGATATAAATTTCTCGATTATGCAAAAAAGCCTGGTGACCCTTAAATGTTATCCTTTACTTTGAATGTTAAAGGTTTGCAATGGACTATCTCTTGTTGAAATATAACAAAAATGACATTTTATTTACAAATTGTCTGGAACCTTCTTAAATTGATTATCAACAAAGATTAGAAGGAAGATTGGAAACTATTGTAAAAGTTGGCTACCTCTCTACCCCATTGCCAAGTTTGTTGAAATTTCAGCTTTTCATCTTGCAAAATTGAACATAGAAAGATGGAAAGCTCTACATCGCTTCTGTATTCCAGCTTTCCATAATAAATTTATGACATATAAGAATACGAAAGTGATACTTGCCAAAGTTGGTCCTGTTGCTTCATCTTGCTCCATAAATCAGGCCACACACTTGTCCGACTTTTCCTACTTTTCCTACTTGTTCAGTATTTGTCGTACTTTTCTGGGATTTCATTCAAGAATTAAAAAAGGCTAATTTGAGAACAGGCAACGTTTTGCCAGATTTGATTCACAACCCTTGAGCATTGATATCAGAGCTCCTACTGGCCCTATTTGTCCTATTTTTTATTTTTATTTTTTTTATTTTTATTACAATACGAGATATATGTAAACTGATAATGTTCACACAAGACCCAGGGCCTATAAAATACTTAGAGCATAAGACGGTAACTGAAAATTTTCAATCGTGCGTGATATTTCATTTTGGCACTCCAACCCGGACTTCATGGGGTCCAAAATCTCATTAAACCGTGCAAGGTCCTTTAACCGTAAAATACGAACAACATCGAATCTGTCATTTTCCTACTTCAAAAGTCAATTCGCTAGAGTGAACATGGTGAAGTAATTCATTTTCCATATACATGTAATTGCGTATTGGGATACACCCGTACAACTATAGACGAGGTGTATATTCTATACATAATTCTCTCCGCGTCATGATATCGCTTATTTTTCTGATTTGTATAGGCCTTAAATATGGAGTTATCATGTAAGTTTCCGTCGATCGATCTTTCCCACCCCACCTTCAAAGTTGCATAAGTTATATTCGACTATATATTCTTAAAGCTCCTATGCTTCCTAGAGGATCGATTTTGTTATGAAAATGTATGATTTTTTTCAAAACAATTGCAGTGGAGTACCCCCGACCCTAGCGACGTTAAATTCTAGCCACTCATTTCTTTTCCAGGCAGCTGTAATAATACTATATTGATTCTCCACTTGGTCTTGAATCTCCATGTTTTATTTTTGCACACTCTCATTTCATCTTATAAATTCCTGTAATTCAAGACAAATATTCCTATATTTCTCTGATATTTTCATGATGAAAAGCCTATATTTATTCCTATATTTCTCTGTGTGGTCACAACCAGGGTAAGGTGATAAAGATTTTTCGGTTCTGTATAATTAGGATAGTGGACTTGAGCTTGAGTTAACATACCCATTCAGCGCGTTTGTGCAATATTATTCATTGAAATTGTAGTTAAGGGCCGCTTCCCATACGGATTTCGCGGCCCATCAACTCAATGTTTTATTTTAATTTTACGTTACATTTCTTAGTTCATTTAAGATGTTTACAAGCACTGTATTTTAAAATAAAGAAATAATTTAAATAAATAAACAAAGTAGTAGTAGTAGTAGTATGATTTTTATTTACATCTCACCACATGTAATCACAATAATAAAAATATTTTACACATAAAAACCATTACATGTGCCACTCTTATCAGAGTTATGAGAGATGATAGAACAATGATAAAACAATCAATGATATAATAGCGATTCACGTCGTCTTAAGATATCGCAGCAGCTTTTGGCAGAATGTTTAGCAATATCAGCATTTTGTAAAATGAAGTTCAACACTTCGTCTTCATTCTGATTTAAGATATCATGGCTTATATATTGGGCTTCGTTAAGAAGTGGAAGTCTAATGTCTGCGTACAGTGGACAATATAATAGGACATGTTTCTCAGACTCCACCTGATCAGTACAGTTAAAACAATACCGTTGATTTACAGGAATATTTTCGTATCTCCCCGTTTCTAAGCGGAGAGGTGCTACCACGCATCTGAACTTAGACAAAGCACATAGACCTCTGTCTCAAATGATCTTTTAAATAATTTGTAAGTCCTCAATGTATTTCCACCCACATTCCCATTCATACTATCCCGATTTACTCGTTCATTCCATTCATTTTGAAACCTTAAAACAACAAATAAACAACAAGGAGAGAGCAATATTAGATTGACATGACCATTATTTACCATGATACTCCGCTTTACTCACTGCACAGCGGGTCGCATAGATGTGGCGCGGGATAGGGTGGGGCGAGAGACCTGGGTTTTTCGTAACCTGAGATTCCATGGGCCAGGCTTGCACCCTGCAGTAGAATGGATCGACTGCGCATGCGCGATGAGTAGTGCGGGATGAGTAGTATAGAAAGGGCACGCGATCTTCCTATCCCTATAAACTAACCCAGGGGGGTGAATGAGCCATGGGGGTGAATGAGCACTCGTTTGAATAATCCGTTAAGATCACGAATTATGATCTTTACAAGAACCCCACATTCAAGGTTGCACAAGTTTGTGTCTAATGAGTGGACTAGAACAGGAGTCCTGGTGTTTTTATATTTGCTAAAGTTTTGAAAATTTCCTATATTCGACTATATATCCTTAAAATTCCTATACTTCCTAGAGGATTGATTTTGTTATGAAAATGTATTATTTTTTTCAAAACAATTGCAGTGAAGTACCCCCGACCCTAACGACGTTAAATTCTATTCACTCACTTCTTTTTCGGTTCTGTATAATTAGGATAGTGGACTTGAGCGTGAGTTAACATACCCATTCAGCGCGTGTGTGCAATGTTATTGATTGATTGAAATAGTGGTTTAAGAGTCGCTTCCCATTCGGATTTCGCGGCCCATCAACTTAATGTTTTATTTGAATTTCGCGGTACATTTCTTTGTTTTTTGAATATCTTTTCCAGCGCTAAGTATATAAATAAATGAATAAATAAATAAATAATAAATAACAATGAGAGATTAGTAGGAGATATAAATAAAAGTAAATAAGAATCGCTATGTACAAGTTCGTAAGTCTCTTTCTGCTTTTTGGTTAAGTTATACTGGTAAATATGAGTTCACTGTAATCGCGTGGATGATTCCTTTGTCTTGGTACCCCTTTGTACGCACAAAGCCATCCAGAAAAAAACTGGGAGAACCATGGGCGTCTTCAGGATTTTTCGAATCGACTTCCCTGACGACGCCCTTGGGAACAGGGTGAAATGTTAGATTGACATGACCATTATTTACCGTAAGATAAATTGTTTCAATCGGCGTGATGCCGTGATGTGATTGGTTGACTAATCGTAAATACCGGTACTCCTAATCTCTTAGGTTCTCGAAAAATTAATAAGATAATCATGGGTGACGTGTACGCGACTGCGTGAAGCCATAACAATGAAGATTAATTACAACTCAAACACGAGTCCATTCACTCCGTGATTAATTTTGACATGAGTTGCTCTTCTCTGAACTATCACACGTGCTAACCAATCAATCATGTACACGGTTTGTCCAGATATTTGATGATCCAATGAAATTAAGGTGACTTAATTGCTGCTGATTCCAGAGATGTATAAATTGTAAGCGTCAAGAGACGAAATTATACGGAGATGAACATGCATGAAGATCATCATCGTCGGACAACAAGAACGACCAGGATACTCGACCCTGTACCACGCTGGACAGGCTACTCCACCGAACTGAGCAACCAGAATACCGAATCCTAAACCACACAGACACGCTACCCCATATATGACACCGAAATGACGCCTCAACACATATCATCCTTTGACTTTCACACAATATAGGACGTAGACCTGCCGTCCTGTGCCCCAATACACACTCCAAGCAATAGTTACAGGCACAGATTTCTGGAAGAACCGACCCTGTTCCCAAGGGCGTCGTTACGGAAGTCGATTCGAAAAATCCTGAAGACGCCCATGGTTCTCCCAGTTTTTTCTGGACGGCTTTGTGCGTACAAAGGGGTACCAAAACAAAGGAATCATCCACGCGATTAGACCTACAGTGAACTCATATTTACTAGTATAGCTTAACCCAAAAAACCCGAAAGAGACTTACGAACTTGTACATAGCGACTTTCATTTACTTCTATTTATATCTCCTGCTAATCTATCATTGTTATTTATTATTTATTCATTTATTTATTTATTTATTTATTTATTTATTTATTTATTTATTTATTTATTTATTTATTTATTTATTTAGCGCTGGAAAAGATATTAAAAGAAAAAAAAGAAATGTACCGCGAAATTCAAATAAAACATTGAGTTGATGGGCCGCGAAATCCGAATGGGAAGCGGCCCTTAAACTGCAATTTCAATCAATCAAAACGAAATTATAACTGAAATATTCCATAGTTCAAGAACTTTCTTTTATCACAGCCTCCCGGATTATTTTGAACCAGTGAAATAACTTCTTATAGCGTTCTCTTCCCAACCTTAAAGGTAAGTCTCAGATTCCATTTTCAATTTAATATAATCTGATACTGTTATCTGAATCTAGTATTATATTCTTTAATTTTAATCACCACAGATTAAGATATGCGTAGAATGTAGTGCATTTTCTTTATATGTGAATATAATAATCCTATATTATATTCGTCAGAAAAGGTATCTTGCACAACTAGACCCCAAGGGGAACCTGTGTACCAAATTTGAGAAAGATCCATGAAGTAGTTCCTGAGAAATCGCGATAACAAGGTTTCATGGGGAAATCCAAGATGGCCGCCTTGTGGCCATATTGGATTTTCGAATCGGACCAGAAAAGGCATCTCGCACAACTAGACCACAGTTGGAACCTGTGTACCAAATTTGAGAAAGATCCATGCAGTAGTTCCTCAGAAATCGCGATAACAAGGTTTCAGGGGGAAATCCAAGATGGCTGCCTGGTGGCCACACGGGATTTTCGATTCGGACCGAAAAAGGTATCTTGCACAACTAGACCCTAAGGGGAACCTGTGTATCAAATTTGAGAAAGATCCATGCAGTAGTTCCTGAGAAATCGCGATAAAGTTTCATGGGGAAATCCAAGATGGCTGCCTGGTGGCCATATTGGATTTTAGAATCGGACCAGAAAAGGTATCTTGCACAACTAGACCCCAAGGGGAACCTGTGTACCAAATTTGAGAAAGATCCATGAAGTAGTTCCTGAGAAATCGCGATAACAAGAATTGTTTACGGACGGACGACGGACGGACGACGGACCACGGACGAAAAGCGATTTGAACAGCCCACCATCTGGTGATGGTGGGCTAAAATCTACACAGACAGATCGAAAAACACAAGTAATGACACAGGATCAGCTTTTGTTATACCTGAGCTCAACATACTAAATGGTTTCAAACTTCCAGACAATATGTCTGTATGCACTAGTGAACTGACTGCTATAATTAAGGCTCTCGAATGGATCATCGAGCACAAACCAATCCGTGTTGTGATACTCAGTGATTCCCTTAGTGGACTCAAATCCATTGAAAATTCTATATCTGACAGTAGACCTGATCTCAACACAAAATAGAATGTATCTGTACACAAATACACAACGAGGGTATAGACGCCATTTTAGCTTGGGTCCCCGTGCATGTCAACATCGGAGGTAACGAAGCAGCCGATAAAACTGCCAAAGACAGTCTTGCTAAAACTGCACACGATGTGCCATTAGGATTAGGATGTAAGGAACTCAACACCATCATTAGACGCAAAAAAGATAGCAAGTGGCAAAAGAAATGTAAGAAAGAAGAACGTGGACGATGGTACATAAGATTCTTGATGGAGAGAAAAGACAAGTCCAGGGATTCCAGTTAGACAATAAACGTGATGACCGCATCATCATCAGATTAAGACTAGGCAAAACCAGACTTAAATCACATCTGTCCATGCTTCTGAAAAACACCTCACCACTCTGTACCGCATGCAACAATGTAGAAGAAACAATAGAACATGTCCTACTTGGATGCCCAAAGCACTACCCACAGCGTGAGGCACTTAGAAACGAATTAAAAACAAACAAAAAAAGAAAAAAAAGAAGAAAAAAATATATAAAAAATTCAACACTTTAACATTACCAGCGATATTAAACCCTAAGCCCTCCATTAGAAATCAGGTATTCAAGTCCTTAATAAATTTAATCAAAACTGCTGGCTATTATTCCAGTATATAACACTACCCTCGTGCATGCGCACCCAACATTTTTTCCCCCCATATAATCAACTAATAGTACCCCAAGTACTATGACACGATGTGATAGAGGCCAAATCATTCTTTTGACTTCAACAAAGGGTATGGTTGCAGCGGAGTTACCTTGATACTGAGGGCCGTGTGCACCATAGCCATACAACACATTATGACCATAATAAACAAGGTTTGTAGTCATTCGTGTTTTCTATTGTTTTTCGATGCAAAACTTTGATATATCTTCCTCCTACAACAGGCACCCCCCGACCGTCAGTCACATAATATAAATAGCAATACATAATTAAGTGAATAAATAGATAAAACGATGAAACATTTCGACGGATTCAATACTAGGTGAGTAGACAAATAAACAGCTCGGTATTATTTCCGTATACATTATCGTTTGATGGCCATAAAGTATTTCTAGGACAATGAGATAGACGGTCCTCAGTATCAAGCTAACTCCTCCATCACCATTTCCTGTATTTTATGCCGAATACTGCTCGCCATATGCATTTTGGCCGTGCTATTGTTGCCATGCATTCAATTAGATTTGGCCATCGTTTGTTTTGTAGAACTGTGGAACAGACGGCTCTCAGTATCACGGTAACTCCGTTGTTGCCATGCCTATTTTATTTCTAAATGTGTCGGTGACATTTTGGCCGAGTATTATATATGGATCTTCTATTTCATATGATACAGGCACGGCACACCGAAGACCACAGACGGGCTGGAGAAGACCTGAAACAGAAGACGGATGACGATTACAAGAACATCAACAGCGCCTTGAGTGACGCCGCACAACCCTCGACCCTATACCACACCAGACACGCTACCCCATAGATGTCACCGAACGGACGCTTCAACACAGAATATTATCCTTTGACTTTCGCGCAATATAGGGTGTAGACCTGCCGTCCTGTACCCGAATACACACTCCAAGCAATTGTTACAGGCACAGATTTCTGGAAGAACCCACCCTGTTCCCAAGGGCGTCGTTAGGGAAGTCACCTCGAAAAACCCTGAAGACGCCCTGGTTCTCCCAGTTTTTTTCTGGGCGGCTTTGTGCGTACGAAGGGATACCAAGACAAAGGAATCATCCACGCGATTATAACACATATTTATCAGTATAACCTAACCAATAACAGACTTACCAACTTGTCTTTACTGGTATTTATATTTCCCTCTGCTCTCTCATTGTTATTTATTATTTATTTTAATATCGAGCGCTGCAAAAGATCTTAAATTAACGAAGAAATGTACCGTGAAATTTAAATAAAACATTGAGTTAATGGGCCGCGAAATCCGTATGAGAAGCGGCCCTTAAACTACAATTTCAATCAAAGTAAGATGGTAGGCTATCTTTAGATATCTCTCAGTGGTGATTAGTTGGCACAATGAGCTGAGAATAATGCCTTGAACTATAAGAGCAACATGAAAAAATATGATTTTAAGATGACACCATATAGCCGCCATTTTGAATTTGACCATTAAATGGTACGAATTTGGTTAAAACTGACCGCTAAGTCCGAAAAACGCAATTTTGAGATGGGCATCCAGTCATACGGTGTAGAGTATATTCCTCAGACATCTAGCATAGTTGCCAGCTTCTACCAAAAAATGCCAAGCTAAGTGTTTTTTTTTTTGTCCATGTGGCCGGCCGACTAGTACGACAAATAACCATTGAGCACGCCTGTGGAAACATTACTTCTATTCTATAGCACTACTTACGGAGGTTCAATACAAATCCAATTTTACGTCTACTGCGTATGTTTCTGCGCATCTACCAAACAGCCATATTTAAAGGAAATTTAATGGAAAAGAAAAATATAAGCATTTAAGAGAACAGTTGTGAAAGGAGTTTTGAATTATATAATGTGTTTTCTCATTTCAAGGCAATACGACCTCAACGAAAGAACCCTGGCAAACAGGTCATATTTTTTTCCATGTCGGCATGCTGCTGTCTTGAAGAGAAGCCTGGTGACCCTAGATTTTTATTAGATTTTCCGATTCAACATTGTTCCAGAAAGATATTGAGGAATTTTGGAGAAAATAACATTTTGGCTTCATAGGGAATATGAGCTTTTTCTACGAAAATGAAGGCAATTTTTCATAGAATTCCTATCTAATTCCATACATAGTTTGGTTTTAAACGATGCTTTATTGCATTTTTTGCAAGTGGGAGCGCATTATAGACGAGCTTATAACTGCGTCTCACACAATCATACATGGTTAACCCGTTATACTAGACGATATAAATTTCTCGATTATGCAAAAAAGCCTGGTGACCCTTAAATGTTATCCTTTACTTTGAATGTTAAAGGTTTGCAATGGACTATCTCTTGTTGAAATATAACAAAAATGACATTTTATTTACAAATTGTCTGGAACCTTCTTAAATTGATTATCAACAAAGATTAGAAGGAAGATTGGAAACTATTGTAAAAGTTGGCTAACTCTCTACCCCATTGCCAAGTTTGTTGAAATTTCAGCTTTTCCTCTTGCAAAATTGAACATAGAAAGATGGAAAGCTCTACATCGCTTCTGTATTCCAGCTTTCCATAATAAATTTATGACATATAAGAATACGAAAGTGATACTTGCCAAAATTGGTCCTGTTGCTTCATCTTGGTTTAAATATAATTTATTCATCTTGATGAAAGGGGAGCGCATTAAGACAACTTATTATTGCGTCTCCCCAGTACAAAAGTATTTGTACATCGACCAAATAACAAGTATTGATATATAACAAATAAAGAAATAGGGAAGGCTAAGCATTAAGCACCAAATCGACCAAATTATTAATAAATTTCAGCTATTGTATTAAAAGGGAGGCTCGGGGTGTCACAATACCCGGACTGCTGGACAAGAACTAAGACCAGAAAGACCCTGTCTGGACGCCGATAGTACAAAGGGATAAATGGAGGCTGATTGTTTTTGGAGTCAAAAGCGCTTGGTTTTTGTAATGTAATCGCCCAGAAATGTCTGAATGCGTACATTTGTAATCTCATCTTTGTCAAGATCGCCAAATAATAGAATTTTCGAGGTTGGAATACCCGGCATATCGTAAATAGTTGCTAGATTAACTTGTAATAGGATACGTTGAGTGTGGAATATAGGACAATTAAAGAAATAGTGATCCACATTCTCGTCTGGATGACCACAATTACATCGAGACGTGTCAGAAAGGAAATTGTCGAACAAATGTCTTTTAAGATTGCTGCATCCGTTGCGAAGACGACACAATAAAATATTCTCTTTTCGAGGACAAACGTAATGCCAAAAAGGTGGATTAGGTTTCCGAGACATAGTGAATAATTTGCGCTTGAAAGCTGCAAGAGAAGGCAAGCTTTGAACAGTAGCTGGGAGGGCGTTCCAGTCGCGAACAGTATTTGGAAAGAATGATCCCCTAAATAGCTCGGTACGGCACATGTAAGGAGTATAATAATTAGCGTTACGAACGTTGTACGGATTACGAGTATGTGTTGTGGAAGGGAGGTGATCATACAAAGAGCTGGGTGCCAATCCATTGACGATTCGATAGAACATGGTAAGTCTATGAACTTGACGTCTCCTCGACAATGTTTCAAACCCTGATTCTGCGTACAAGGATTCTAAACTGGCACTGGAAGTAACGCCGGTTATGGTTCTTAATGCATCCTTTTGAATGTGTTCTAATCTATATATTAAATTTTGGCTAAGATTGTCCCATACGACATCACAATATTCTAGACTCGGTCGTATGAAGCTTTTAAACATTATTTCTAAACATTTTCGATTCAGGATATATTTCAGTCCTTTGAATACGGATAATTTTTTCTGTGCTGTATTTATTATACTTTCTACATGAGTGTGCCAACTACCCTTAGTGTTGAATGTAACTCCTAGATGTTTGTGACTTGCGGACGGTCGGAGAAGCGAATTGTCAAAGGAGATGGGGAAAGTAGATGGAGAATGCCGTAGTGAGACCAGAAGAGAAACTGTTTTAGCAGTGTTAAAATCAACTAGCCATGTTCTAGCCCACTGTGAGATTATGTTGCTTCATCTTGCTCCATAAATCAGGCCACACACTTGTCCGACTTTTCCTACTTTTCCTACTTGTTCAGTATTTGTCGTACTTTTCTGGGATTTCATTCAAGAATTAAAAAAGGCTAATTTGAGAACAGGCAACGTTTTGCCAGATTTGATTCACAACCCTTGAGCATTGATATCAGAGCTCCTACTGGCCCTATTTGTCCTATTTTTTATTTTTATTTTTTTTATTTTTATTACAATACGAGATATATGTAAACTGATAATGTTCACACAAGACCCAGGGCCTATAAAATACTTAGAGCATAAGACGGTAACTGAAAATTTTCAATCGTGCGTGATATTTCATTTTGGCACTCCAATCCGGACTTCATGGGGTCCAAAATCTCATTAAACCGTGCAAGGTCCTTTAACCGTAAAATACGAACAACATCGAATCTGTCATTTTCCTACTTCAAAAGTCAATTCGCTAGAGTGAACATGGTGAAGTAATTCATTTTCCATATACATGTAATTGCGTATTGGGATACATCCGTACAACTATAGACGAGGTGTATATTCTATACATAATTCTCTCCGCGTCATGATATCGCTTATTTTTCTGATTTGTATAGGCCTTAAATATGGAGTTATCATGTAAGTTTCCGTCGATCGATCTTTCCCACCCCACCTTCAAAGTTGCATAAGTTATATTCGACTATATATTCTTAAAGCTCCTATGCTTCCTAGAGGATCGATTTTGTTATGAAAATGTATGATTTTTTTCAAAACAATTGCAGTGGAGTACCCCCGACCCTAGCGACGTTAAATTCTAGCCACTCACTTCTTTTCCAGGCAGCTGTAATAATACTATATTGATTCTCCACTTGGTCTTGAATCTCCATGTTTTATTTTTGCACACTCTCATTTCATCTTATAAATTCCTGTAATTCAAGACAAATATTCCTATATTTCTCTGATATTTTCATGAAAAGCCTATATTTATTCCTATATTTCTCTGTGTGGTCACAACCAGGGTAAGGTGATAAAGATTTTTCGGTTCTGTATAATTAGGATAGTGGACTTGAGCTTGAGTTAACATACCCATTCAGCGCGTTTGTGCAATATTATTCATTGAAATTGTAGTTAAGGGCCGCTTCCCATACGGATTTCGCGGCCCATCAACTCAATGTTTTATTTTAATTTTACGTTACATTTCTTAGTTCATTTAAGATGTTTACAAGCACTGTATTTTAAAATAAAGAAATAATTTAAATAAATAAACAAAGTAGTAGTAGTAGTAGTATGATTTTTATTTACATCTCACCACATGTAATCACAATAATAAAAATATTTTACACATAAAAACCATTACATGTGCCACTCTTATCAGAGTTATGAGAGATGATAGAACAATGATAAAACAATCAATGATATAATAGCGATTCACGTCGTCTTAAGATATCGCAGCAGCTTTTGGCAGAATGTTTAGCAATATCAGCATTTTGTAAAATGAAGTTCAACACTTCGTCTTCATTCTGATTTAAGATATCATGGCTTATATATTGGGCTTCGTTAAGAAGTGGAAGTCTAATGTCTGCGTACAGTGGACAATATAATAGGACATGTTTCTCAGACTCCACCTGATCAGTACAGTTAAAACAATACCGTTGATTTACAGGAATATTTTCGTATCTCCCCGTTTCTAAGCGGAGAGGTGCTACCACGCATCTGAACTTAGACAAAGCACATAGACCTCTGTCTCAAATGATCTTTTAAATAATTTGTAAGTCCTCAATGTATTTCCACCCACATTCCCATTCATACTATCCCGATTTACTCGTTCATTCCATTCATTTTGAAACCTTAAAACAACAAATAAACAACAAGGAGAGAGCAATATTAGATTGACATGACCATTATTTACCATGACATAAATTGTTTCAATCGGCGTGATGCCGTGGTGTGATTGGTTGACTAATCGTAAATACTCCTAATCCGTTAGGTTCTGGAAAAAAATAATAAGATAAACATGGGTGCATGCCGTGTACGCAACTACGTGAAGCCATATAACAATGAGGATTAATTACAACTCCAACTCGAGTCCATTCACTCAGTGATTAATTTTGACATGAGTTGCTCCTCTCTGAACTATCACACGTGTTAACCAATCAATCATGTACACGGTTTGTCCAGATATTTGATGATCCAATGAAATTAAGGTGTCTTAATTGCTGCTGATTCTAGAGATGTATAAATTGTAAGCGTCAAGAGGCGAAATTATAACTGAAATATTCCATAGTTCAAGAACTTACTTTTTTCACAGCCTCCCGGATTATTTTGAACCAGTGAAATAACTTCTTATAGCGGCCTCCTCCCAACCTTAAAGGTAAGTCTCAGATTCCATTTTCAACTTAATATAATCTGATACTGTTATCTGAATCTAGTATTATATTCTTTAACTTTAATCACAACAGATTAAGATATGCGTAGAATATAATGCATTTTCTTTATATGTGAATATAATAATCCTATATTATATTTGTCATTTTGTTAAACCATGTCTTTTTTTCTTTTACATCCCCAGGATGTACGCAGTCACTCCACCATCCTACATATATCCAATGTATCAACATTATCCAGCATTCCCTGTTGCTCGGTTTCCTGGGTATCCACCAGTTTTCAGTCCATTTCATCATGCCTTGGTGAATCCATCTCAAACGTTTCTACCTGTTCTCCACAGGCTACCTCAAGCTCCGCCAATGGACATTCCCCTTGACTTGACGATGAAGAAAGGTGAGAAATCCGCAATTCCAGTAAGTCCATTTACGGCTAAAGAATATTATTCAGAGACCAAGAGCAGCCCGAGAGAGTTTTCAGTTTTCAAGGCAGAGATTAACGAGAGAAAGCCGTTGTCCATATCCAACCACAAAATGACGAAAGGCAAGCCGAGTTGTAAAATTTGCAACAAGACATTCACGACGGCGGCCAATTTACGTGTCCACGTCAGACTTCACACGGGAGAGAAACCATACGAGTGTCCCCATTGCAACAAGAGATTCACCCAGAACCCCAGTCTTCGAGCCCATCTTCGCATCCATACCGGGGAAAAGCCGTTCTCATGTGCAGTATGTTCCCGCGCCTTCGCAGACTATTCCACCTGGCAGAAGCATCGTCGCCTCCACAGCGGAGAGAAACCGTACGTATGTGAAATCTGCGGGAACGGTTTTGCTCAGTCCGGTAACCTGATTCGTCATCGTCGGAGTATACACGGAAGTACAAAAAGAACTGGTCGACTGTGAAAGCGAAGGGGGAAATATAATACTATAGACAATACATATATATATTGTTTCAACTGTGCTATCATATAATCTGTGCCTAATATATTCTTAACGCTAAAAAATCAATAAACATATTTATATATCTTATCACAAGCTAGTCTTTTATCTCCCTAGTATAATCCGTGTCGTGTCCGACTCCTCCTCCTACTTCTCCTCCTCCGCTTTACTCACTGCACAGCGGGTCGCATAGATGTGGCGCGGGATAGGGTGGGGCGAGAGACCTGGGTTTTTCGTAACCTGAGATTCCATGGGCCAGGCTTGCACCCTGCAGTAGAATGGATCGACTGCGCATGCGCGATGAGTAGTGCGGGATGAGTAGTATAGAAAGGGCACGCGATCTTCCTATCCCTATAAACTAACCCAGGGGGGCGAATGAGCCATGGGGGTGAATGAGCACTCGTTTGAATAATCCGTTAAGATCACGAATTATGATCTTTACAAGAACCCCACATTCAAGGTTGCACAAGTTTGTGTCTAATGAGTGGACTAGAACAGGAGTCCTGGTGTTTTTATATTTGCTAAAGTTTTGAAAATTTCCTATATTCGACTATATATCCTTAAAATTCCTATACTTCCTAGAGGATTGATTTTGTTATGAAAATGTATTATTTTTTTCAAAACAATTGCAGTGAAGTACCCCCGACCCTAACGACGTTAAATTCTATTCACTCACTTCTTTTTCGGTTCTGTATAATTAGGATAGTGGACTTGAGCGTGAGTTAACATACCCATTCAGCGCGTGTGTGCAATGTTATTGATTGATTGAAATTGTAGTTTAAGAGTCGCTTCCCATTCGGATTTCGCGGCCCATCAACTTAATGTTTTATTTGAATTTCGCGGTACATTTCTTTGTTTTTTGAATATCTTTTCCAGCGCTAAGTATATAAATAAATGAATAAATAAATAAATAATAAATAACAATGAGAGATTAGTAGGAGATATAAATAAAAGTAAATAAGAATCGCTATGTACAAGTTCGTAAGTCTCTTTCTGCTTTTTGGTTAAGTTATACTGGTAAATATGAGTTCACTGTAATCGCGTGGATGATTCCTTTGTCTTGGTACCCCTTTGTACGCACAAAGCCATCCAGAAAAAAACTGGGAGAACCATGGGCGTCTTCAGAATTTTTCGAATCGACTTCCCTAACGACGCCCTTGGGAACAGGGTGAAATGTTAGATTGACATGACCATTATTTACCGTAAGATAAATTGTTTCAATCGGCGTGATGCCGTGATGTGATTGGTTGACTAATCGTAAATACCGGTACTCCTAATCTCTTAGGTTCTCGAAAAATTAATAAGATAATCATGGGTGACGTGTACGCGACTGCGTGAAGCCATAACAATGAAGATTAATTACAACTCAAACACGAGTCCATTCACTCAGTGATTAATTTTGACATGAGTTGCTCTTCTCTGAACTATCACACGTGCTAACCAATCAATCATGTACACGGTTTGTCCAGATATTTGATGATCCAATGAAATTAAGGTGACTTAATTGCTGCTGATTCCAGAGATGTATAAATTGTAAGCGTCAAGAGACGAAATTATAACTGAAATATTCCATAGTTCAAGAACTTTCTTTTATCACAGCCTCCCGGATTATTTTGAACCAGTGAAATAACTTCTTATAGCGTTCTCTTCCCAACCTTAAAGGTAAGTCTCAGATTCCATTTTCAATTTAATATAATCTGATACTGTTATCTGAATCTAGTATTATATTCTTTAATTTTAATCACCACAGATTAAGATATGCGTAGAATGTAGTGCATTTTCTTTATATGTGAATATAATAATCCTATATTATATTCGTCATTTTGTTAAACCATGTCTTTTTTTATTTATTCCAGGATGTACGCAGTCACTCCACCATCCTACATATATCCAATGTATCAACATTATCCGGCATTCCCTCTTGCTCGGTTTCCTGGGTATCCACCAGTTTTCAGTCCATTTCATCATGCCTTGGTGAATCCATCTCAAACGTTTCTACCTGTTGTCCACAGGCTACCTCAACCTCCGCCAACGGACATTCCCCTTGACTTGACGATGAAGAAAGGTGAGAAATCCGCAATTCCAGTAAGTCCATTTACGGCTAAAGAATATTGTTCAGAGACCAAGAGCAGCCCGAGAGAGTTTTCAGCCAACATCATCAAGGCAGAGATTAACGAGAGAAAGCCTTTGTCCATATCCAACCACAAAATGACGAAAGGCAAGCCGAGTTGTAAAATTTGCAACAAGACATTCACGACGGCGGCCAATTTACGTGTCCACGTCAGACTTCACACGGGAGAGAAACCATACGAGTGTCCCCATTGCAACAAGAGATTCACCCAGAACCCCAGTCTTCGAGCCCATCTTCGCATCCATACCGGAGAAAAGCCATTCTCATGTGCAGTATGTTCCCGCGCCTTCGCAGACTATTCCACCTGGCAGAAGCATCGTCGCCTCCACAGCGGAGAGAAACCGTACGTGTGTGAAATCTGCGGGAAAGGTTTTGCTCAGTCCGGTAACCTGATTCGTCATCGTCGGAGTATACACGGAAGTACCAAAAGAACTGATCGACTGTGAAAGCGAAGGGGGAAATATAATACTATAGACAATACATATATATTGTTTCAACTGTGCTATCATATAATCTGTGCCTAATATATTCTTAATGCTAAAAATGTTCTCAATAAACATATATATCTTATCACAAGCTAGTCTTTTATTTGAATAATCCGTTAAGATCACGAATTATGAACAACATGGTTGCCGTGTACGGAGCTGCCTCAAACCAGTGTCAGGTCAATCAATGAACCTGTTTTGACATGAGTTGCTCGTCATAAGTGAATCTTATACACCCTGGGTGTTCAGATTCTCAACCGCCAAACTCTACCAGGCCTGGGAGAATCCAACTTTCTACCCTAACTCTGGAAAAGTGATTTCTTTTTTTTCTTCGAAAGTCCTGCTTTTCTGCCAAACTCCGAACAGCACATGTCAGCTGAACGACTATCGTCTGGCAACAAGCCCTGCCCGCAGTCGAATGCTCTAGCACAGATCCGAAGCCCAGGGAACACGTGGGTTTGTTACAGTGGGACTAATCACGCACATATGCAGCTCCCTACGCAAATAAGATTCGTTAAGAACGGCGAGAAAATCAAGAATCTAACTTCTTTTTTGGTGTAAGTTATTCATTAAATACTTTTGGGATATATTTGGTTGAGGAAACAAAGGCTTTTAGCGGAAAGAAGGAAGGTATATATTGCTATACTGGTACATCAATCTCAGTAAACATTACATCTGACATCAACTCTATATAAATCCCGTGCGAATTTCAAACTACATATCTCAGCCAGTCAGGTGGCTAGCTTGGAGAAATAACGCCTCTTGTAATTACACATAGAAGCACGTGGTCCAATATAGTAAACAGAGAAGAGATACTATCCAAATAAGATGTCTTCATTGGCTTATTGTGGAAAATCGGCAAAACCTTCGCCCTAAGTTTTCATATCGTCACATTTAGATGGTATTTCCCTGATATACCATATTCTGTGTATTCGTTGATTTTAAACAGGCTTTTGACAGTGTTTATAGAGAGGGACAATGGTGCAAACTATTCAGATATGGAGTACGCGGCAAAGTACTAAACATTTTAAAATCCATGTATAGCACTGTTAAATCACAAGTTTCTCACTTGGGTACTCTTACGGATTGTTTTGTTTTTAATCTTGGGCTGAGACAAACAGAAGTCTTGTCGCCAATTTTATTTTGTTTATTCATCGAGGATTTGGAAATGAGCTTGAGTTCTTGTGGCACTGGTGTCAGTGTAGGGGACGTAACTCTACTTTTGCTCTTATATGCAGACGGCCTTGTGTTAATGTCGGACACTTTGGAGGGGTTGCAAAAACAATTCGACGGCCTAAAGGCATATTGTGAAATGTGGGGCTTCAGCGTAAACATTCCAAAAACCTAAGCTGTGATATTTCGGAAAGTGTGGGGTTTTCTCAAGGCTGAAGCGATAGAACGTGTTCATCTTAAGTGTTGTAAAAATCTGCTTGGGACAAAATCGTCAACCTCTAGCGCAATTGTATACGGAGAACTGGGAAGGATGCCATTAAGATATAAAAGATTAAAGAGAAATTTAAAATATTGGTTTAAAGTTAGAAATACAGAAAATGTAATAATTCACACTGTATACAACGAACTCTATTATCAATCCGATAGGGCTGAAAATTGGGTAACGTTAGTAAAGAACACTTTAGAAAAATTTGGCTTTAATGAGGTGTGGCTATATCCAGATTCTGTGAACGTAGCGGTATTTTTGAAAACTTTTTCAAGACGGATTAAAGATTGTTATATAACTGAATGGCGCGAATGTATTGACAGATCTCCTAAAACATTTCACTATAGATGGTATAAACAAAACTTAGAATCTGAAAAATATCTATGTATTTTAGCAAATATTAAACATCGAATGGCCCTATGTCGTTTGAGAACATCGGCTCATCAGCTAAAAATAGAAACTGGTCGGTGTAGTAATAACCAGGTAGCGAGTATGAACAGGATATGTGAAATATGTGATAGGAGCGACGTTGAAGACGAATACCATTTCGTGATTATTTGACCTGGATACAAAGATCTTCGCAACACCGTAATCAAACCTTTTATTGGGGAAAAAACCAAGTGTGTTTAAATTTACTGAGTTGATGTCGTCTATAAATAACAAAACTCTGTGTAATTTGGGGAAATATGTATATATGTCTATGAAACGGCGAGCTAACTCCTTCCTCGCAAGTATATGTAGTATTGAATTTTCTGTGTGTAATTGACCACTCCGACCACCGTTGTACCATGTTTTAGTATGTTTTGACGCAAGCGGCAAGTTTTGCTGAAGCGAATAAAGATTGATTGATTGGTATACTTAGATTGACTGGTAAACATGAGTTAAAACTTGTAATCGCGTGGTGTATACCCTTCGTACACACAAAGACATCCAGCAAAAAGAAACTGGCAAAACTGGACGGGTTCTTCCAGAAATCATTATCTGTGCCTGTATCAGTGCTTGAAGTGTATATCAGGATACAGAATGGCAGGTTACTTCCTACATTGCGTAAAAGTCAAAGGATCATATTCCGTATTAAACAACCGTCAGTTCGGTGGCATCTCAGGGGAATCGCGACTGGCCTGTTTCGGGCTAAATATTCTGTATCTGAACCGTCTCTTCCTGGGGCGTTAATTGTCACTCAGGGCGCGGGTTTATTCTTATTATCGCCATCCGTATGCTGTTTGAGGTCTGGCCCGTCTATGGTCTTCAGTGTGTTGTGTCTGTGTCACAAAGAAATGAAAGAGTTTGTAGAGTTTCGCGTTTTTTGTTGTTGTTTTTTTTTGTGTGTAATACTTTGAGATATTTCCATCCAACAAACAGCCACCCTCGTGCTCTCAGTCACTTATGGTAAATATCAATATATAACTAAATATGTAAACAAAATATAACAATAGGTATACAGATGAATAAATAGTGCCCCGTACTATGGATAAATTAATAGTGTGTCATAAAATGAACACAATATATAACATTTTTACTTATCCAGCAGAATTCACCATAAGAGTCCTCCCAGTCGAGGGCAGATAGGTTGAGTGATATAGATGCGATTATACAATATTAATTTCGTAATCTTGCTGTGAATACACTGACAATGATCTTCCAAACAGGTCCTACAGTGATTGGACCCGCTGCTCTGTATTATCTTCCAGACTCTACTGTCCCTCAATGCATAATGCTGTAATCCCGTATTAGGTCTATCCCATCTTACACGTTTCTCTAAGGATTAAACCTGTGTTATCAAGCAAACCGAACCATTTAGTAGACAATGCATCCAGAGATTTGTCCGGACATGAATTTTTCAAAAACAATAGCCTATCATATTGGGGCTCATTCTGTCGTGAATCTGATGAAGACTTTCATAAAATAAACTGATAATTACCATGAATTTCTTGTTATTTATTTCTTTATTTTAAAATACAGCGCTTGTAAACATATTAAATGAACTAAGAAATGTAACGTGAAATTAAAATAAAACATTCAGTTGATGGGCCGCGAAATCTGTATTTGGAGCGGCCCTTAAACTACAATTTCAATCAATCATGAACTACTCGATATTTTGAATCCCAGCCTGAACAAGAAAAAACCTGCTAAGCAAAAGTCCATCCACGAAAGACATGGTCACTACGGGTGGCATTTCTCATCGTAAAGGAGTAGTGGCGTTAGCAAATGTAATTTTTTCATCGTTTCCAAATAGCAATGCCTGGGTTGATGGCATCAGATCGGTACCATAAATTCTATTAATATTTTCCAGGAGGACAACTCTTTGATTTCTAAATAGGGGGCAGTGAAATAAGTAGTGGTCAACAGTTTCATCAGCATATCCACAGTTGCACTGAGACGTTTGTGAAATAAAGTTGTTGAACATATGTCGTTTTAGGTTGCTACAACCATTTCGCAGACGACAGAGTATAACATTTTCTTTTCGACTGCATGCGTAAAACCAAGGCGGTGGCTTCGAGATTGGCCATATGTTCTGTAAATGACGTTTAAAAGCAACTAACGAAGGACAGTTTCTAACAGATTCCGGAAGGGTATTCCAGTCACGCACAGAGAAAGGGAAGAAAGATCTACGAAAGACTTCAGTACGACATCTGTACGATGTAAACTGGGTTGGATTGCGTAAGCTATAAGGGTTTCGCACATTAGTAGCAATAGGAAGATTATCCTCGAGAGAAGAAGTAGTCATGCCATTAGATATTCGGTAAAACATAATCAGCCTGTGAATATAACGCCTTTGAAATAATTTTTCAAAGCCTGCCTCAGTATAAAGTGCTTCAAGTCTAACACTTCTTGTCAAACCAGTAATAGTTCTCAGTGCCTCTTTTTGGATATTCTCCAGCCGATCAAGTTCATTTTGTGACAAATTGTCCCAGACCACGTCGGCATATTCTAAGCTAGGTCTGATGAAACTTTTGTACATTATTTCGAGTGTTTTTCTGTCTAAAATGTATTTCAGCCCTTTAAAGATCGATAACTTTTGCTGTGCTTTGATAACAAGATCTTCGACATGGTCGTTCCATTTTCCTTTATTGTTGAACGTAACCCCAAGATGTTTATGATTCGAAGACAGGTGATGGTTTTATTTTCAAAATCGATAGGAAAAGACGATGGTTCACGACGCAGAGAAGCTAAAACGGCGACGGTTTCTGTTGCATTAAAATCGACAAGCCATGTTCTCGCCCAGTTAGATATCAGGTCCAGGTCATGATAGATTGAGACAGTCTGGTGGGTTAAGGTATCAGAGATGATGTATAGACAGGTATCGTCGGCAAACAATCGAATATTATTCAAAATATTACTGGGAAGATCATTGATAAATAACAATAACAATATTTAAGATATTGGGAAATAAAACTATCAATCGATTTAAATAGCATAGAAGCTTTGAATTGTGAAGACAAAGCTAAGGACACTTGTTAAGAAGAACAGTTCGAACAATTATTTATTGTCTTTATTTGGAAAAATGGATCTGAAAAAATAGCACGAAAGACAATAACCCAGCCATATATATATGGAGGGCTAAAAGCACCGGATATCCGCTTGTTTTGGTAAAGTAACTAAAATTAAGCTGGATGAGAAAACTATTAACATCTACGTGTAAATGGCAGAGTATACTAACTTACATCCTTCCTCTACCATTCTCAGGTTGTAACCAAATCGGAGATGTATATATTGAAGCATTGCAGCCAAATGCAATAATTATTTTTGAAAAGACGTATTCCTGTCATTGACAGAATTAATAAAAAGTAAATCTATGGTTTTCGGACTGTGGTTTCAGTCTCATTCTGAACGCAACAACAGCTATTTTAGGGATCACAGACAGTCTAAACGAATATAGAGACTTAAATTTCTATATGTTGCAAACTCGTTTTGACACATTTAAAACTCGTTGTCAAAAAAGGTATTCTCAGCGTTCCGAATTTCAAAACGGACCTGGAATATTATAAACAAATAGAGAAAGTTATAGCATTGAGAAAAAAAAAACCTTGGCAGAACATTATACAAGATGTGAAGTCCTACCTTATTGATAGTAATTCCTCTTTTATTATGGAGGAAACTGTTTTCCTTTTCCTCCGTGTTTAAATGGTTTTTTTTTTGTTATGTGCAAATACTGCCAGATGAAACATTTCTTTTTAAATTGATAAGACACACTTACCGAACTTTCATTATATTTTCGTGCTACCGAATTTTCTGTAACAAGTACTTATATCTGTGCAAATAAAAAATAATAATGAAAAAATAAGAGAAAAGCTGTGTTTCGTTAAAACGATTTAATCTGTAGACGCTCACGGTTAAGACTGACTTAAAACATCGTCGGCGGACGTTTGAAATGGGGCTTTCTTCCGCTGTTGGCTTTGTCGTATACATTTCAGAATAGGGGGCAGTGAAATAAGTAGTGGTCAACAGTTTCATCAGCATATCCACAGTTGCACTGAGACGTTTGTGAAATAAAGTTGTTGAACATATGTCGTTTTAGGTTGCTACAACCATTTCGCAGACGACAGAGTATAACATTTTCTTTTCGACTGCATGCGTAAAACCAAGGCGGTGGCTTCGAGATTGGCCATATGTTCTGTAAATGACGTTGAAAAGCAACTAACGAAGGACAGTTTCTAACAGATTCCGGAAGGGTATTCCAGTCACGCACAGAAGAAGGGAAGAAAGATCTACGAAAGACTTCAGTACGACATCTGTACGATGTAAACTGGGTTGGATTGCGTAAGCTATAAGGGGTTCGCACATTAGTAGCAATAGGAAGATTATCCTCGAGAGAAGAAGTAGTCATGCCATTAGATATTCGGTAAAACATAATCAGCCTGTGAATATAACGCCTTTGAAATAATTTTTCAAAGCCTGCCTCAGTATAAAGTGCTTCAAGTCTAACACTTCTTGTCAAACCAGTAATAGTTCTCAGTGCCTCTTTTTGGATATTCTCCAGCCGATCAAGTTCATTTTGTGACAAATTGTCCCAGACCACGTCGGCATATTCTAAGCTAGGTCTGATGAAACTTTTGTACATTATTTCGAGTGTTTTTCTGTCTAAAATGTATTTCAACCCTTTAAAGATCGATAACTTTTGCTGTGCTTTGATAACAAGATCTTCGACATGGTCGTTCCATTTTCCTTTATTGTTGAACGTAACCCCAAGATGTTTATGATTCGAAGACAGGGTGATGGTTTTATTTTCAAAATCGATAGGAAAAGACGATGGTTCACGACGCAGAGAAGCTAAAACGGCGACGGTTTCTGTTGCATTAAAATCGACAAGCCATGTTCTCGGCCAGTTAGATATCAGGTCCAGGTCATGATAGATTGAAACAGTCTGGTGGGTTAAGGTATCAGAGATGATGTATAGACAGGTATCGTCGGCAAACAATCGAATATTATTCAAAATATTACTGGGAAGATCATTGATAAATAACAATAACAATATTTAAGATATTGGGAAATAAAACTATCAATCGATTTAAATAGCATAGAAGCTTTGAATTGTGAAGATAAAGTTAAGGACACTTGTTAAGAAGAATAGTTCGAACAATTATTTATTGTCTTTATTTGGAAAAATGGATCTGAAAAAATAGCACGAAAGACAATAACCCAGCCATATATATATGGAGGGCTAAAAGCACCGGATATCCGCTTGTTTTGGTAAAGTAACTAAAATTAAGCTGGATGAGAAAACTATTAACATCTACGTGTAAATGGCAGAGTATACTAACTTACATCCTTCCTCTACCATTCTCAGGTTGTAACCAAATCGGAGATGTATATATTGAAGCATTGCAGCCAAATGCAATAATTATTTTTGAAAAGACGTATTCCTGTCATTGACAGAATTAATAAAAAGTAAATCTATGGTTTTCGGACTGTGGTTTCAGTCTCATTCTGAACGCAACAACAGCTATTTTAGGGATCACAGACAGTCTAAACGAATATAGAGACTTAAATTTCTATATGTTGCAAACTCGTTTTGACACATTTAAAACTCGTTGTCAAAAAAGGTATTCTCAGCGTTCTGAATTTCAAAACGGACCTGGAATATTATAAACAAATAGAGAAAGTTATAGCATTGAGAAAAAAAAAACCTTGGCAGAACATTATACAAGATGTGAAGTCCTACCTTATTGATAGTAATTCCTCTTTTATTATGGAGGAAACTGTTTTCCTTTTCCTCCGTGTTTAAATGGGTTTTTTTTTGTTATGTGCAAATACTGCCAGATGAAACATTTCTTTTTAAATTGATAAGACACACTTACCGAACTTTCATTATATTTTCGTGCTACCGAATTTTCTGTAACAAGTACTTATATCTGTGCAAATAAAAAATAATAATGAAAAAATAAGAGAAAAGCTGTGTTTCGTTAAAACAATTTACTCTGTAGACGCTCACGGTTAAGACTGACTTAAAACATCGTCGGCGGACGTTTGAAATGGGGCTTTCTTCCGCTGTTGGCTTTGTCGTATACATTTCAGAATGGATTTGTTTAATATATCGAAAAATAAGTCTAGTCATATGTAATCAGTATCACCGTATCAGATACAAAACATAACATGGTAATAGATACACGTAGGGCGCCGTGTACGCCCCCCGGCCCCCCTCCCCACTTTTTTGATCACAGAAGGATTCACATCTAGTGTCAGTCAGATTATGTATAGATACATTATACATAGCATATAAACGTATTTGGAATCTTTATTATACAAAAATGTAAGTTTAGTTTATGTATAAAAAAAATAATACTTTTTTGATGTAATCATTTAAACGAGAATATACTGGACGTTGTTACGCACATAGTCAAAGTACCTTTTTATATACAAATAGTATTTTCATGAAATTTGTCTTAAAATGCAGAGCAAAATTCCAGTTTATGTTTTCACATGTACGAACAGATTTACCATTGATATACGGTACCGATACCCAAGTTGTTTTGATGGAAGACAAAATGTCCTTCCTGGCCGCCATTATGAAACTGTACCGACAAGCTGAATATGACGCCACCATCGCATTGGATTCGAGAGAGAACATTGGATGCGCGTACCATTTCATCTCGAGATGAATAAAATACTACTTAGACCAACATTGAAGACAACATGGCAGAAAATACCAACAAAAAGTGACTGTTACCAAAATGAAGTTTGAGCTTAATACATGTTTATTTGAACTTATCCCAACAAATTGAAATAAGTGACTGATTTGATATATCCACCATATGACAGAAACATAATGACAACAACATCATTGATAATAGATATAGCTCTGCGGATGTCAATAATGAAAACCACAGGAAATTCTTCATGATAATATGGGTGCAATCTTACACTCTACGAAACAATAACAAAAAAACACAGGATGTAAAAAACATAAGCAGAAAATGAACTCACTAAAGCACTAAATTAGACATAAAATGTATGTTTCATCTTATACTTTCAGAAATGGAGATGAACACGATGAAGGTCCACATCAAACAGACAACAAACAGAACACTGACGACGACAAAAATCTTTAAACAGCACCTCACGGCACACCGAAGACCAAAGACGGGCTGGACAAGACTGGAAACAGAAGATGGATGACGATCACAAGAATACCAACATCGCCGCACAACAAGAAACCTCCGGAACCAGAACATCAAATCCTAAACCACACCGACACGCTACCCCATAGATGACACCGAACTGACGCCTTAACACAGATTATGATCCTTGGACTTTCACGCAATATAGGACGTAGACCTGCCGTCCTGTGCCCCAATACACACTCCAAGCAATTGTTACAGGCACAGATTTCTGGAAGAACCCACCCTGTTCCCAAGGGCGTCGTTAGTGAAGTTGATCTGAAAAATCCTGAAAAACGCCCATGGTTCTCCCAGTTTTTTCTGGACGGCTTTGTGCGTTCAAAGGGGGTACCAAGACAAAGGAATCATACACACGATTACAGTGAACTCATATTTACCAGTATAACTTAACCAAAAACCAAAAAGAGACTTACGAACTTGTACATATAGCGATTCTTATTTACTTCTATTTATATCTCCTACTAATCTCTCATTGTTATTTATTTATTTATTTATTTATTTATATATTTAGCACTGGAAAAGAAATTCAATAAACAAAGTAATGTACCGCGAAATTCAAATAAAACATTGAGTTGATGGGCCGCGAAATCCGAATGGGAAGCGGCCCTTAAACTACAATTTCAATCAATCAATGATTCACTGGGAAGTACATCCAGAGTGTCATTTCAGATATGATAAAGCATCCTCCTCAATTCTGGTGGTGAGCAAGGCGATGGCGAGTCAGGTTACCGGAATGGACGTAGCCTTTTCCACATGTTTCACATACATATGGCTTTTCTCCTGTGTGGAGGCGACAGTGTTTTCGCCAGGTTGAAGAGTCGCTGAAGGTTCGGGAACATACTGGACAGGAATATGGCTTCTCGCCGGTATGGATGCGAAGATGGGTATGGAGGGCGGAGCTCCGGGAGAATCTCTTGCTACAGTGTTCACATCTATATGGTTTCTCCCCTGTGTGGATACGTGTGTGATCTCGTAGGCCGGCCCTGTTCGCGAAGGTTTTCTTGCAGATCTTACATTTTGGTTTGCATCTATTCTTCTTGGGGGTTGGTTCAGTCTGGTTCTGTTGAGAAATGCTGGAGGCGTAACGGAGCGATGTCGGTCTCCTCTCTGTGTCTGGGTGAAACATCGCAGGGATAGGATGGGCGTCGATGTAGTCCACACCGTCTAATAAACTCCCAGAGAACCCATTCATGGTCGTGGTGGCTGGCAGAAAATCAGGGAATGTGATGTAGCCCGAGTACACATCTTCTTGGAGGAGGGTGCTGGCGATGCTATATGCCTGGGGAGGCTGGTGGTTACCAAGTAACATCTTTCCAATTGATTGGGCCTGGGCCATACAACTAGTTCTTGGGGAAATAGGAACGGAATGTACTGGAAATGGTATGGGCGGGTAGATTGGCGTTGTCGGCATGATGATCGGAGTGACTGGCGAAGACAGGTTGTCGAAAGTGAAGACGTCGCTTTGCACATAAGCAGGAACAGGTAACCTGGAAATTGGAAACGAATGGATATATTTATTTATTTTCGAAATAATATTTACGGGAATGATACTTTAAATTTATTGATAATATGAAAGACTTGGTATATAAATCGTTGCGCCAATCTCGCCTTATCAACGCGTAATTTAAGACAGCGTTAATTTCACTAATTGATTAAGATATGGAGAAAACCACCCTGTACTACGACCCTGAAGATTCGTAGGACAATTGTACCGCCGTTAATGTAGAAAAATCAGCGAACAATAAATTCGTACATACCACGTTGAGTTGTTGATGATATTCGTCGACAGGTCCATGGTAATTCCTGCCGGGGATGCTGGGTAATGTTGGTATTCTGTATACATGCAGGCAGATGTATTCACGGAGTACATGCTGAAAGAGAGAGAAGAGAAAAATATTGAATGGTCGTGTTTTAAAACCAACTTTACTGTACATGCGACTTGTACCTTAGTAATCTTTTACATATTACAGATTAAAATACAACTTACATGTACCTTCTTCAAGATGCTGATGACAATGAGGAAAGTTACAAATTATGCAGATAACGTATCTTATCGGCGATTCGAATATTGGTCACTGAGAACGGATACTCTATAGATTTGTTCGGTGTGATGTTCTACTTTCATAATGATTTCACCCTTCGTCCTCTGGAATTTATAGTGCTCTTGTGTCACCTTGAAATGTTGTATTTCATTGCGTGCAATAATTTCCAATAGGAATTCTGATTAGCCCGAAAGGTGAGCAGACCCTGTCAAATCTCTGATTGAATTTACACGGATTAAGAGATTCGTACACACACAGAAACTGGCAAAACTGGACGGGTTCTTCTAGAAATCATTATCTGTGCCTGTATCAGTGCTTGAAGTGTATATCAGGATACAGAATGGCAGGTTACTTCCTACATTGCGTAAAAGTCAAAGGATCATATTCCGAATTAAACAACCGTCAGTTCGGTGGCATCTCAGGGGAATCGCGAGTGGCCTGTTTCGGGTTAAATATTCTGTATCTGAACCGTCTCTTCCTGGGGCGTTAATTGTCACTCAGGGCGCGGGTTTATTCTTATTATCGCCATCCGTATGCTGTTTGAGGTCTGGCCCGTCTATGGTCTTCAGTGTGTTGTGTCTGTGTCACAAAGAAATGAAAGAGTTTGTAGAGTTTCGCGTTTTTTGTTGTCGTTTTTTTTGTGTGTAATACTTTGAGATATTTCCATCCAACAAACAGCCACCCTCGTGCTCTCAGTCACTTATGGTAAATATCAATATATAACTAAATATGTAAACAAAATATAACAATAGGTATACAGATGAATAAATAGTGCCCCGTAATATGGATAAATTAATAGTGTGTCATAAAATGAACACAATATATAACATTTCACCATAAGAGTCCTCCCAGTCGAGGGCAGATAGGTTGAGTGATATAGATGCGATTATACAATATTAATTTCGTAATCTTGCTGTGAATACACTGACAATGATCTTCCAAACAGGTCCTATACGGTGATTGGACCCGCTGCTCTGTATTATCTTCCAGACTCTACTGTCCCTCAATGCATAATGCTGTAATCCCGTATTAGGTCTATCCCATCTTACACGTTTCTCTAAGGATTAAACCTGTGTTATCAAGCAAACCGAACTATTTAGTAGACAATGCATCCAGAGATTTGTCCGGACATGGATTGGGGCTCATTCTGTCGTGAATCTGATGAAGACTTTCATAAAATAAACTGATAATTACCATGAATTTCTTGTTATTTATTTATTTCTTTATTTTAAAATACAGCGCTTGTAAACATATTAAATGAACTAAGAAATGTAACGTGAAATTAAAATAAAACATTCAGTTGATGGGCCGCGAAATCCGTATTTGGAGCGGCCCTTAAACTACAATTTCAATCAATCATGAACTACTCGATATTTTGAATCCCAGCCTGAACAAGAAAAAACCTGCTAAGCAAAAGTCCATCCACGAAAGACATGGTCACTACGGGTGGCATTTCTCATCGTAAAGGAGTAGTGGCGTTAGCAAATGAAATACTCTCTCACGTTAGTAAAGTCAGAACAACCATTTCTTCAATTCTGCTCAAAAGAGAAAATTGAGATAACTTTCTAGAACCACGGACAATTGAAACCATACTCACAACACAGATCAGACGTGCCACACCTGAGATGCCACCGATGTAACGATTGTCCAATGCAAATATGATCCTTTGACTTTCACCAATATAGGATGTAGACCTGCCATCCTGTACCCCAATACACACTCCAAGCAATTGTTATAGGCACAGATTTCTGGCAGAACCCGCCTATGGTTCTCCCAGTTTTTTTCTGGACGGCTTTGTGTGTACAGAGGGGTACAAAGACAAAGGAATCACCCACGCGACTACAATATACAATGAACACATACTTACCAATATAATCTAATCAAAAATCTTCCTATTGCTACTAATGTGCGAAACCCTTATAGCTTACGCAATCCAACCCAATTTACATCGTACAGATGTCGTACTGAAGTCTTTCGTAGATCTTTCTTCCCTTCTTCTGTGCGTGACTGGAATACCCTTCCGGAATCTGTTAGAAACTGTCCTTCGTTAGTGGCTTTTAAACGTCATTTACAGAACATATGGCCAATCTCGAAGCCACCGCCTTGGTTTTACGCATGCAGTCGAAAAGAAAATGTTATACTCTGTCGTCTGCGAAATGGTTGTAGCAACCTAAAACGACATATGTTCAACAATTTTATTTCACAAACGTCTCAGTGCAACTGTGGATATGCTGATGAAACTGTTGACCACTACTTATTTCACTGCCCCCTATTTAGAAATCAAAGAGTTGTCCTTCTGGAAAATATTAATAGAATTTATGGTACCGATCTGATGGCATCAACCCAGGCATTGCTATTTGGAAACGATGAAAAAATTACAAATTAAACATTGAAGCTCAGATATGTTTAGGTGAGTTTGTCAAAACGACAACACGATTTGAATAAGAATATAATTATACACATAGCTAACAACAAAGAAAAATTAACTACCCCTAGCAAATCTTAAGCGACCGATATTAGCATATTAACGACATACATATCTCTCGTCGTAGACGCGCATATGGTCATCCCGAGCATCCCCCCCCCCCCCACCAATTACTTGAATTATTTTGCAATATTGTTCTCTCCGGCCGTCACATGTTGTATTCAATATGTATGTAAGATTGTAATGAATGCTGTGTATTTCAAATTATGTAAAAATGGGAGACGCAGTAATAAGTTATCTTAATGCGCTCCTACAATGCACAAAATGCAATAAAGCATCATATAAACCAAAAACCAACCGATGAACCTGTACATAAACAATTCTTCTATTCGATTTATATCTTCATCCTCCCATTCCTTGTTATTTACTTATTTATTTATATATTTATTTATTTACTTATTTGGTGGTTTATTTGATAATACAGCGTTTGTAAACATCTTTAACGGACTAAGAAATATAACGTGTAATTAAATCGCCTGTTTTGATCAATGGAGACCAAAAGGGATTTCTACCTGGACGGCGGCTCTCAGAAAATAGAAGACAAATTTATCACATTATTTGGTATTATGAAAAAGAAGACGTACAGGGTCTCCTATTGCTTATCGATTTTGAGAAGGCCTTTGATCCTATATCATGGAAATCTATCGATATGCTGTCTTGAAAACGTTCAATTTCGGTACGTCAATACAGAAATGGACATTCGTATTATATAATGGCAGCTGTTATCCAGTCAGGATTTTTCCCCATTTCTTTGGGCTTGGCAGAGGTTGTAGGCAGGGAGACCCACTCTCTCCATATCTATTTTGATTGTGTGTGGAGATATGGGTATCCTTGTTCGTAATGATCGATATATTATAGGAATAAATATTCAGATACAACCCCCAAAGCTTTCTCAATATGCTGATGACACAACCTTCTTTTTAGATGGCAGCAAAATATCTTTGTTAGCAATTAACTTTGGAATGTTTGAAACTTTTTTTTTCCAAAAATCTCCGGTATATAATATAAACTTTTCGAAAACAACTGCAGTTTTAGGAAGTCTGCGTAATAAACCGAAATACCGAAATTTAGATGTCGCCATTGCACGGAATTTAAGATATTGGGAAATAAAACTATCAATCGATTTAAATAGCATAGAAGCTTTGAATTGTGAAGACAAAGTTAAGGACACTTGTTAAGAAGAACAGTTCGAACAATTATTTATTGTCTTTATTTGGAAAAATGGATCTGAAAAAATAGCACGAAAGACAATAACCCAGCCATATATATATGGAGGGCTAAAAGCACCGGATATCCGCATTGTTTTGGTAAAGTAACTAAAATTAAGCTGGATGAGAAAACTATTAACATCTACGTGTAAATGGCAGAGTATACTAACTTACATCCTTCCTCTACCATTCTCAGGTTGTAACCAAATCGGAGATGTATATATTGAAGCATTGCAGCCAAATGCAATAATTATTTTTGAAAAGACGTATTCCTGTCATTGACAGAATTAATAAAAAGTAAATCTATGGTTTTCGGACTGTGGTTTCAGTCTCATTCTGAACGCAACAACAGCTATTTTAGGGATCACAGACAGTCTAAACGAATATAGAGACTTAAATTTCTATATGTTGCAAACTCGTTTTGACACATTTAAAACTCGTTGTCAAAAAAGGTATTCTCAGCGTTCTGAATTTCAAAACGGACCTGGAATATTATAAACAAATAGAGAAAGTTATAGCATTGAGAAAAAAAAACCTTGGCAGAACATTATACAAGATGTGAAGTCCTACCTTATTGATAGTAATTCCTCTTTTATTATGGAGGAAACTGTTTTCCTTTTCCTCCGTGTTTAAATGGTTTTTTTGTTATGTGCAAATACTGCCAGATGAAACATTTCTTTTTAAATTTATAAGACACACTTACCGAACTTTCATTATATTTACGTGCTACCGAATTTTCTGTAACAAGTACTTATATCTGTGCAAATAAAAAATAATAATGAAAAAATAAGAGAAAAGCTGTGTTTCGCTAAAACAATTTATTCTGTAGACGCTCACGGTTAAGACTGACTTAAAACATCGTCGGCGGACGTTTGAAATGGGGCTTTCTTCCGCTGTTGGCTTTGTCGTATACATTTCAGAATGGATTTGTTTAATATATCGAAAAATAAGTCTAGTCATATGTAATCAGTATCACCGTATCAGATACAAAACATAACATGGTAATAGATACACGTAGGGCGCCGTGTGCCCCCCCCCACCCCCCACCTTTTTGATCACTGAAGGATTCACATCTAGTGTCAGTCAGATTATGTATAGATACATTATACATAGCATATAATTTTTTTTGATTGAAATTGTAGTTTAAGGGCCGCTTCCCATTCGGATTTCGCGGCCCATCAACTCAATGTTTTATTTGAATTTCGCGGTACATTGCTTTGTTTTTTTAATATCTTTTCCAGCGCTAAGTACATAAATAAATAAATGAATAAATAAATAAATAAATAAATAAATAAATAAATAAATAAATAAATAAATAAATAAATAAATAAATAAATAAATAACAATGAGAGATTAGTAGGAGATATAAATAGAAGTAAATAAGAATCGCTATGTACTAGTTCGTAAGTCTCTTTCTGGTTATTTTGGTTAAGTTGTACTAGTAAATATGATTTCACTGTAGGCCTAATCGCGTGGCTGATTCCTTTGTCTTGGTACCCCTTTGTACGCACAAAGCCGTCCAGAAAAAACTGGGAGAACCATGGGCGTCTTCAGGATTTTTCGAATCGACTTCCCTATAACGACGCCCTTGGGAACAGGGTGGGTTCTTCCAGAAATCTGTGCCTGTAACAATTGCTTGGAGTGTGTATTGGGGCACAGGACGGTAGGTCTACGTCCTATATTGTGTGAAAGTCAAAGGATGATATTCTGTGTTGAGGCGTCAGTTCGGTGTCATCTATGGGGTAGCGTGTCGGTGTGGTTTAGGATTTGGTATTCTGGTTGCTTAGTTCGGTGGGGTAGCGTGTCTGGCGTGGTACAGGGTCGAGTATTCTGGACGTTCTTGTGGACCGACGATGATGATCTTCATCATGTTCATCTCCATTTGGTGCTGTTTTATAATATCTGTCGTCATCGGTGTTCTGTTTCATGGCTGGTCTTACTCGTCTGTGGTCTTCAGTGTGCTGTGCCTGTATTACAAAGAATAGAAGAGTTTGTAGTTTCTTGTTTTCTGGTGTTATTTTTTGCCACCGACTGGCACTATCGTGATCTAAGTCACACATGATCAGTAGCAATAATTAATTAGGTACTAAATATTATCAATAAAAATATTATTATAATTAAAGGCGATTGTGAATGTTTGATATAACCTCCAGTCTTCTGCCCCTGCTAGAAAACATTCGTTAACGAGGGTTGGAAATAAGGGAACACAATTTGGTCGGAGCTCATTATTAGGAGCTTTTAATTTGTTCAGTGAATTTGTCTATGTTATTGCTATGGCATTTTGATTGGTTAGTGCCCAAATTTGATCAGTCATTTCTGATCACTGACCCTTATTTCCGCCCCTGTAAAATAGTTTTGACTAAGGGTGCTACATTTATTTAAATTTGGTCCTAGGTTTCTTGGTGTAACCATATAGTATTAAATGGTAGAGTGATAGTCAGTCGATTTGATGTAAGCTAGTAAGGTGGAGTATACTTTGTTTATAAGAGGTGGTTTAGGATTTAATATAGAAGCCAACGACAGAGGGACATTTAAGTTTTTGAGTTCGTTTTCCAGTGTGCGGCGATAGAGGTCATGTTATGGGCATTTGAGTATAAATGTTCTATCGTTTCTTCTTCGTTGTTGCATGAGGTGCATAGTGGTGATGTGTTTTTTATTAGCTTAGAGAGGTGTGATTTTAGTCCTGTTTTGCCTAGTCTTAATCTTGTGATGATGCGGTCGTCATATAAACGTATTTGGAATCTTTATTATACAAAAATGTAAGTTTAGTTTATGTATAAAAAAAATAATACTTTTTTGATGTAATCATTTGAACGAGAATATACTGGACGTTGTTACGCACATAGTCAAAGTACCTTTTTATATACAAATAGTATTTTCATGAAATTTGTATTAAAATGCAGAGCAAAATTCCAGTTTATGTTTTCACATGTACGAACAGATTTACCATTGATATACGGTACCGATACCCAAGTTGTTTTGATGGAAGACAAAATGTCCTTCCTGGCCGCCATTATGAAACTGTACCGACAAGCTGAATATGACGCCACCATCGCATTGGATTCGAGAGAGAACATTGGATGCGCGTACCATTTCATCTCGAGATGAATAAAATACTACTTAGACCAACATTGAAGACAACATGGCAGAAAATACCAACAAAAAGTGACTGTTACCAAAATGAAGTTTGAGCTTAATACATGTTTATTTGAACTTATCCCAACAAATTGAAATAAGTGACTGATTTGATATATCCACCATATGACAGAAACATAATGACAACAACATCATTGATAATAGATATAGCTCTGCGGATGTCAATAATGAAAACCACAGGAAATTCTTCATGATAATATGGGTGCAATCTTACACTCTACGAAACAATAACAAAAAACACAGGATATAAAAAACATAAGCAGAAAATGAACTCACGAAAGCACTAAATTAGACATAAAATGTATGATTCACTGGGGAGTACATTCAGAGTGTCATTTCAGATATGATAAAATATCCTCCTCAATTCTGGTGGTGAGCAAGGCGATGGCGAGTCAGGTTACCGGATTGGACGTAGCCTTTTCCACATGTTTCACATACATATGGCTTTTCTCCGGTGTGGAGGCGACAGTGTTTTCGCCAGGTCGAAGAGTCGCTGAAGGTTCGGGAACATACTGGACAGGAATATGGCTTCTCGCCGGTATGGATGCGAAGATGGGTATGAAGGGCGGAGCTCCGGGAGAATCTCTTGCTACAGTGTTCACATCTATATGGTTTCTCCCCTGTGTGGATACGTGTGTGATCTCGTAGGCCGGCCCTGTTCGCGAAGGTTTTCTTGCAGATCTTACATTTTGGTTTGCATCTATTCTTCTTGGGGGTTGGTTCAGTCTGGTTCTGTTGAGAAATGCTGGAGGCATAACGGAGCGATGTCGGTATCCTCTCTGTGTCTGGGTGAAACATCGCAGGGATAGGATGGGCGTCGATGTAGTCCACACCGTCTAATAAACTCCCAGAGAACCCATTCATGGTCGTGGTGGCTGGCAGAAAATCAGGGAATGTGATGTAGCCCGAGTACACATCTTCTTGGAGGAGGGTGCTGGCGATGCTATATGCCTGGGGAGGCTGGTGGTTACCAAGTAACATCTTTCCAATTGATTGGGCCTGGTCCATACAACTAGTTCTTGGGGAAATAGGAACGGAATGTACTGGAAATGGTATGGGCGGGTAGATTGGCGTTGTCGGCATGATGATCGGAGTGACTGGCAAAGACAGGTTGTCGAAAGTGAAGATGTCGCTTTGCACATAAGCAGGAGCAGGTAACCTGGAAATTGGAAACGAATGGATATATTTATTTATTTTCGAAACAATATTTACGGGAATGATACTTTAAATTTATTGATAATATGAAAGACTTGGTATATAAATCGTTGCGCCAATCTCGCCTTATCAACGCGTAATTTAAGACAGCGTTAATTTCACTAATTGATTAAGATATGGAGAAAACCACCCTGTACTACGACCCTGAAGATTCGTAGGACAATTGTACCGCCGTTAATGTAGAAAAATCAGCGAACAATAAATTCGTACATACCACGTTGAGTTGTTGATATTCGTCGACAGGTCCATGGTAATTCCTGCCGGGGATGCTGGGTAATGTTGGTATTCTGTATACATGCAGGCAGATGTATTCACGGAGTACATGCTGAAAGAGAGAGAGAGAAAAATATTGAATGGTCGTGTTTTACTGTACATGCGACTTGTACCTTAGTAATCTTTTACATATTACAGATTAAAATACAACTTACATGTACCTTCTTCAAGATGCTGATGACAATGAGGAAAGTTGCAAATTATGCAGATAACGTATCTTATCGGCGATTCGAATATTGGTCACTGAGAAAGTCTACTCTATAGATTTGTTCGGTGTGATGTTCTACTTTCATAATGATTTCACCCTTCGTCCTCTGGAATTTATAGTGCTCTTGTGTCACCTTGAAATGTTGTATTTCATTGTGTGCAATAATTTTCAATAGGAATTCTGATTGGCCCGAAAGGTGAGCAGACCCTGTCAAATCTCTGATTGAATTTACACGGATTAAGAGATTAGGGTATAGTTAATCTCTGAACTACACACGTTTATCTTGTTACCAGATTCTCGTAACTTGAGCCATACACCTAATCTCCACACGAAGTCGAATGGTCTATCTCAGGTGAACATTATTTTGTCACATTGAGACAGATTTCAGATTATTTTATTACGCCCAGACCACTCTCGGTGGTATATGGGGGAAAAATACATCATACATAAAAAATAAAAAAAAATAAAAATGACAGAAACAGCAAAGAAGCAACAAAAAAAGAAAAAAAAGAAGAAGAAGTGCTTATCAAATGAATAAGGTGAACAGTCAAGCACTAATTTTTACACGGGAGTATTTTACAGTGATGACATATATACATATATATGAATTATACAATTTTTCGGTCCGTAATCAAAATACTTTATATAGGAGGTGCTAGTATAAATTATATTTCTGGATAGATACTGGACCAAGGAAGTTAATTGGTGTATTGTGAGTATAAATGGAAATTATCTCCCCTTGTCTATCACATGCATTCACGATAAAAACAGTAAGCTTTATAGTTACAGTATTAACTACATATTTGATCATGGTATGGAGTGAAGAAAATGTGCACTCGCCAAAGGCTGGAGTTGACTTCTGTCTGTAAAAACCTGACCGGTTTCGATCGATGTGATCTCATCAGAGGTTGTGTGTAAATGATTGATTGAAATTGTAGTTTAATGGCCGCTTCCCATTCGGATTTCGCGGCCCATCAACTCAATGTTTTATTCGAATTTCGCGGTACATTACTTTGTATATTGAATATCTTTTCCAGCGCTAAATATATAAATAAATAAATAAATAAATAGGTAAATAATAAATAACAATGAGAGATTAGTAGGAGATATAAATAGAAGTAAATAAGAATCGCTATATGTACAAGTTCGTAAGTCTCTTTTTCGTTTTTGGTTAAATTATACTGGTAAATATGAGTTCTCTGTAATCGCGTGTATGATTCCTTTGTCTTGGTACCCCTTTGTACGCACAAAGCCGTCCAGAAAAAACTGGGAGAACCACCAAGGGAGTCTTCAGGATTTTTCGGATCGGCTTCACTGACGACGCCCTTGGGAACAGGGTGGGTTCTTCCAGAATCTGTGCCTGTAACAATTGCTTGGAGTGTGTATCGGGGTACAGGGCGGCAGGTCTACGTCCTATATTGCGTGAAAGTCAAAGGATCATATTCTGTGTTACGGCGTCAGTTCGGTGTCATCTATGGAGTAGCGTGTCGGTGTGGTTTAGGGTCGAGTATTCTGATTCTGGGTGTTCTTGCTATGCGGCGTTGTCACTCAAGGCGCTGTTGGTATTCCTGTGATCGTCTTCCATCTTCTGTTTCAGGTCTTGTCCAACTCGTCTGTGGTCTTCGGTGTGCCTGTATCATATGAAATAGAAGGCTTGTAGTCATTCTTGTTTTCTAATGTTTTTCGATGCAATAATTTTATATATCTTCCTCCCAACAACAGGCACGCCCCGACCGTCAGTCACATAATATGAAGCCCAATATATACTTTAGTGAGTAAATAGATAAACAAATGAATAATTAACTAAACATTTCGATAGATTCAGTACTAGGTGAATACACAAATAAACGGCTCTGTATTATTTCTGTATGCATTATCGTTTGATGGCCATAAAGAATTTGTAGGACAATGAGATAGTCGGCCTTCAGTATCAAGGTAACTCCGCCATCACCATTTCCTATATTTTATGCCGAATACTGCTCGCTACTGTCGAATACTGTCATTTCAGATATGATGAAACATTCTCTTCATTTCTGGTGGTGAGCAAGGCTGTTGAAAAACGGTGGAGGCGTAACGGAGCGATGTCGGTCTCCTCTCTGTGTCTGGGTGAAACATCTCAGGGATAGGATGGGCGTCGATATAGTCCATACCGTCTAATAAACTCCCAGAGAACCCATTCATGGTCGTGGTGGATGACAGAAAATCAGGGAATGTGCTGTACCCCGAGTACAAATCTTCTTGAAGGAGGGTGCTGGCGATGCTATATGTCTGAGAAGGCTGGTGTTTACCAAGTAACATCTTCCCAATTGATTCGGCCTGGGCCATACAACTAGTTCTTGGAGGAATAGGAACGGAATGTACTGGGAATGGTATGGACGGCTGGACTGGCGTTGTCCGCATGATGATCGGAGTGACTGGCGTGGACAGGGAGCGGTTGTCGAAAGTGAAGACGCCGCTTTGCACATAAGCAGGAACAGGTAACCTGGAAATTGGAAACGCATGAATTTATTTATTTATTTTCAAAATAATATTTACGGCTACCGGTATATATAATATGATGCTCTAAATTTGTCGATAATATGAAAGACTTGGTATATAAATCGTTGTATCAATCAACGCGTAATTTAAGACAGCGTTAATTTCACTAATTGATTAAGGCATGGAGAAAACCATCCTGTACTACGACCCTGAAGATTCGTACGAAACTTTTACCGCCGATTATCATGATTAGGTAGAAAAGTCAATGAACAATAAATTCGTACATACCACGTTGAGTTGTTGGTGATATTCGTCGACAGGTCCATGGTAATTCCTGCGGGATCTGTGTACATGCAGGCAGATGTATTCACCGAGTACATGCTGAAAGAGAGAGAGAGAAAAATATTGAATGGTCGTGTTTTAAAACCAACTTTACTGTACATGCGACTTGTACCTTAGTAATCTTTTACATATTACAGATTAAAATACAACTCACATGTACCTTCTTCAAGATGCTGATGACAATGAGGAAAGTTGCAAATTATGCAGATAACGTATCTTATCGGCGATTCGAATATTGGTCACTGAGAACGGATACTCTATAGATTTGTTCGGTGTGATGTTCTACTTTCATAATGATTTCACTTTTTGATTGAAATTGTAGTTTAAGGGCCGCTTCCCATACGGATTTCGCGGCCCATCAACTCAATGTTTTATTTAAATTTCACGGTACATTTCTTTGTTAATTTGAGATCTTTTGCAGCGCTAGATATTAAAATAAATAATGAATAACAATAACAATGAGGAATGATTTCACCCTTCGTCCTCTGGAATTTATAGTGCTCTTGTGTCACCTTGAAATGTTGTATTTCATTGTGTGCAATAATTTTCAATAGGAATTCTGATTGGCCCGAAAGGTGAGCAGACCCTGTCAAATCTCTGATTGAATTTACACGGATTAAGCGATTAGGGTATAGTTAATCTCTGAACTACACACGTTTATCTTGTTACCAGATTCTCGTAACTTGAGCCATACACCTAATCTCCACACGAAGCCGAATGGTCTATCTCAGGTGAACATTATTTTGTCACATTGATTGAATTTACACGGATTAAGAGATTAGGGTATAGTTAATCTCTGAACTACACACGTTTATCTTGTTACCAGATTCTCGTAACTTGAGCCATACACCTAATCTCCACACGAAGTCGAATGGTCTATCTCAGGTGAACATTATTTTGTCACATTGAGACAGCATTATAGTTATTAAAGATAGAATATTTGTATTCTAAAATATGTTTTAATCCATTAATCTATTGCGAATGAATCTTAGATAAACATAAAGCATTATTAGTTAATTAATTTTAACTACCTTGTGTAATCAACAATAAACAATGAGAATAACTGGCAAGACCATCTCAAAATCATAAACACCTTGGTGTAACATTCAACGACAAAGTCAAAGAAATAAAATAATTCAAACCAACTACATGTACTTCCTATGCAGATACAGTACTCCTTTCAATTGTCATTGACATTTAAAATACGGCACGGTTTCCCAATATGAAAAAATGTATTTAGTTGATTGCTTTTACTCAGTATTTTCATGAAATTTGTCTTGAACTACAGGGCAAAATTCCAGTTTATTTTTTCGCTTGCACGAACAGGTTTACCATTGATATACGGTACTGATACTCAAATTGTATTGATGGAAGAAAAATGTCCATCCTGGTCGCCATTATTCGAGAGAGAAGATTGAATGCGCTCATCATTTCATCTCATGGTGAATAGAATACTATGTAAACCAACATTAGAGACAAAATGCCAGAAAATATCAACAAAAAGTGACTGTAACCAGAAAGTTTGAGCTTAATACATGTTTATTGGAACATATCCCAACAAATTGAAATAAGTGATTTGATATATGCACCCTATGTCAGCAACATAGTGCCAACAACATAATTGATAAGAGATATGGCTCTGCGGATGTCAATAATGAAAACCACCGAAACAATAACACAAAAAGCACACGATATAAAAAATATAAGCAGAAAATTAACTCGCTAAAGCACTAAAATAGTCATAAAATATGTGACTCACTTGGACACGACATATGTACATTCAGAGTGTCATTTCAGATATGATGAAACATTCTCTTCGTTTCTGGTGGTGAGCAAGGCGATGGCGAGTCAGGTTACCGGATTGGACGTAGCCTTTTCCACATGTTTCACATACATATGGCTTTTCTCCGGTGTGGAGGCGACAGTGTTTTCGCCAGGTCGAAGAGTCGCTGAAGGTTCGGGAACATACTGGACAGGAATATGGCTTCTCGCCGGTATGGATGCGAAGATGGGTATGGAGGGCGGAGCTCCGGGAGAATCTCTTGCCACTTGGACACGACATATGTACATTCAGAGTGTCATTTCAGATATGATGAAACATTCTCTTCATTTCTGGTGGTGAGCAAGGCGATGGCGAGTCAGGTTACCGGATTGGACGTAGCCTTTTCCACATGTTTCACATACATATGGCTGTTCTCCGGTGTGGAGGCGACAGTGTTTCCGCCAGGTCGAAGAGTCCCTGAAGGCTCGGGAACATACTGCACAGGAATATGGTTTTTCTCCGGTATGGATGCGAAGATGGGTACAGAGCTCCGGGAGAATCTCTTGCTACAGTGTTCACATCTGTATGGTTTCTCCCCTGTGTGGATACGTGTGTGATCTCGTAGACCGGCCCCGTTCGTGAAGGTTTTCTTGCAGATCTTACATTTTGCTTTGCATCTATTCTTCTTGGGGGTTGGTTCAGTCTGGTTCTGTTGAGAAACGGTGGAGGCGTAACGGAGCGATGTCGGTCTCCTCTCTGTGTCTGGGTGAAACATCTCAGGGATAGGATGGGCGTCGATATAGTCCATACCGTCTAATAAACTCCCAGAGAACCCATTCATGGTCGTGGTGGATGACAGAAAATCAGGGAATGTGCTGTACCCCGAGTACAAATCTTCTTGAAGGAGGGTGCTGGCGATGCTATATGTCTGAGAAGGCTGGTGTTTACCAAGTAACATCTTCCCAATTGATTCGGCCTGGGCCATACAACTAGTTCTTGGAGGAATAGGAACGGAATGTACTGGGAATGGTATGGACGGCTGGACTGGCGTTGTCCGCATGATGATCGGAGTGACTGGCGTGGACAGGGAGCGGTTGTCGAAAGTGAAGACGCCGCTTTGCACATAAGCAGGAACAGGTAACCTGGAAATTGGAAACGCATGAATTTATTTATTTATTTTCAAAATAATATTTACGGCTACCGGTATATATAATATGATGCTCTAAATTTGTCGATAATATGAAAGACTTGGTATATAAATCGTTGTATCAATCAACGCGTAATTTAAGACAGCGTTAATTTCACTAATTGATTAAGGCATGGAGAAAACCATCCTGTACTACGACCCTGAAGATTCGTACGAAACTTTTACCGCCGATTATCATGATTAGGTAGAAAAGTCAATGAACAATAAATTCGTACATACCACGTTGAGTTGTTGGTGATATTCGTCGACAGGTCCATGGTAATTCCTGCGGGATCTGTGTACATGCAGGCAGATGTATTCACCGAGTACATGCTGAAAGAGAGAGAGAGAAAAATATTGAATGGTCGTGTTTTAAAACCAACTTTACTGTACATGCGACTTGTACCTTAGTAATCTTTTACATATTACAGATTAAAATACAACTCACATGTACCTTCTTCAAGATGCTGATGACAATGAGGAAAGTTGCAAATTATGCAGATAACGTATCTTATCGGCGATTCGAATATTGGTCACTGAGAACGGATACTCTATAGATTTGTTCGGTGTGATGTTCTACTTTCATAATGATTTCACTTTTTGATTGAAATTGTAGTTTAAGGGCCGCTTCCCATACGGATTTCGCGGCCCATCAACTCAATGTTTTATTTAAATTTCACGGTACATTTCTTTGTTAATTTGAGATCTTTTGCAGCGCCAGATATTAAAATAAATAATGAATAACAATAACAATGAGGAATGATTTCACCCTTCGTCCTCTGGAATTTATAGTGCTCTTGTGTCACCTTGAAATGTTGTATTTCATTGTGTGCAATAATTTTCAATAGGAATTCTGATTGGCCCGAAAGGTGAGCAGACCCTGTCAAATCTCTGATTGAATTTACACGGATTAAGCGATTAGGGTATAGTTAATCTCTTAACTACACACGTTTATCTTGTTACCAGATTCTCGTAACTTGAGCCATACACCTAATCTCCACACGAAGCCGAATGGTCTATCTCAGGTGAACATTATTTTGTCACATTGAGACAGCATTATAGTTATGAAAGATAGAATATTTGTATTCTAAAATAGGTTTTAATCCATTGCGAATGAATCTTAGATAAACACAAAGCATTATTAGTTAATTAATTTTAACTACCTTGTGTAATCAACAATAAACAATGAGAATAACTGGCAAGACCATCTCAAAATCATAAACACCTTGGTGTAACATTCAACGACAAAGTCAAAGAAAGTCATTTGGAACGATCATATTGATGACATAATCAGTAGAGCGCAAAGTAAACTTTCCATCTTAAAGGGGTTGAAATATGTTTTAGACAGGAAATCCCTGGAAATCATGTATAAGAACTTCATTCGGCCAAACTTGGAAGATGCAGACACAGTATGGGACAATATATCACAAAATAACATTACCAGGTTGGAGAATATCCAGAAAGATGCCATTCGAACAATCACTGGACTAACACGAAGTGCTAGTTCAGAAACTCTTTATTGTGAGGCTGGTCTTGAAACACTTATACAAAGACGTCAGTTCCATCGACTTGTAATGTTCTATCGCATTGTAAACGGTACTGTGCCTTTATCCTTACAACGTCATCTCCCGTCAACTCCCCTTGCACGTAATCCGTACAACATACGCCCCCAAAACGAATTTACGCCATTTATGTGTAGGACCGAATTATTTAGAGGATCATTCTTTCCAATTACAGTGCGTGAATGGAATATTCTTCCTCATTCCATTAGAACTTGTCCTACAATTTTTGCTTTTAAACGCGAACTACGAAATTTATCTTTGCTGACTAAGCCTCACACATGGAATTATGTAGGTTCTCGTAAAGAAAATGTATTTCTATGTCGACTTAGAAATGGATGTAGTAACTTGAAAAGGCACTTGTTTGATAATTTTTTATCAGAAAATACACAATGTAATTGCGGCCACTGTGATGAAACTGTTACACATTTTTTGTTTCATTGTCCATTATTTACAACCCAAAGAGCCGATCTCTTAAATAATCTTTCGACCATCTACAATCTAAATCTACCAACAGCCAGAACACTCTTATTTGGTGACCTCGACAAAGATGAAGCATCTAATATATCAATTCAAAAATATATTGGAAATTATATAACAAACACTAAACGATTTCAATGACCATTTCAAATACATTCAAAATTAAGCGACCATTGCAAATTCTAACATTGTGACATCCTGAGTTTCTCTAAACATTTAAGGACCCTCTTAAGTAACACACAAATGGAACATTTCGATGTTATTGCAATTACCGAATCGAAACTTGACGCAACTATTAAAAATGAAAAGATTAAAATACCTGGTTTTCATTTCCCACCGGTACGGAAAGATAGATCTGTTCAAGGTGGCGGGGGTATTGTTGTGTATATACGCGAAAATCTTGTCTTCGAGGAAAAAGTCAACATGGACGTAAATGGACTGGAAGCAGTATGGGTCGATATAAAAACGAAAACTGCAAATTTCTTAATAGGAACCTTTTATAGACCTCCGTCTGCTAGAGTTTCGTACTGGGATCTTATAAACGAGTCAGTATCTCTTGCTAGAGACCGTATGTCTAAAAAATGTATCATACTTGGTGACTTCAATGCCGACTGTCTCGTTCAGAAACATGTCCAAATATTGCAACTAGAAAATAAGTTTGCCATTCGTCAAATAGTCACGGAGCCAACTCGGGTAACTGCTACATCAAAGTCCCTTATCGATCTTATAATGGTATCTTGTCCTAGTTTCATTCAAGATTCTGGTATCATATCACCATTTTGTAGTGACCACCACGCAACATTCGTGTCCCTTAAACATCAAGCGAATCCAAACGCCTGCTATACTCGTCAGATCTGGTCATACGACCAAATGAACCTTGATGGACTACTGAACTCCGTTGCAACACCAGACTGGGTCTCTCTTTTTCATACTGACGCAAATATCACAGCCAAAAACGTCACCGACCATCTTGGAGAAATAACCAAAGTCCGCGTCCCTCATAAAACGGTTACTATAAGACCCCGTGATAAACCCTGGATGAGAAATGACTTAAGGCGGCTGATGCGCAAACGTGATAGAATCCATAAAAAGGCCAAACAAACGGACTTTCCGCAACATTGGGAACATTTTAGAAGGGTAAGCAATGAAACCATAACAAAAATTAGGTCTGCCAAAAAAGAATATGAAAGAAATCTTGACGAAAAAATATCCGAAACAGAATTTGTAAGCAAAGATTGGTGGAAATTGATAAAGAATTATATGAAAGAACAAAACTATACCACCCAGTTCCCAAATATTATCTTTAATAACAAAGTCTCGATTGATCCAAAGGAAATAGCTGATGGTTTCAAGGACTATTTTATAGATTGCTCAACATTGGATGACGATAATAAGGAACCACCCGTCATGCTCCTTAATAATAGAACACTTGAGAAAATCCACATATCTACCGATGATGTAAAACATATTCTGTTAAGCCTCGATATAAGCAAAGCCAGTGGTCCCGATAACGTGACCAACAAAGTCTTGAAATGCTTAGCCCCAGTCCTAGCTACTCCTCTGTCACGGCTTTTTAACAAATGCCTAAACGAAAAATGGATGCCTCTGGTTTGTTAAATTTGAAACTGAAGGGGGTACAAGGGAAGAGAGATAAGTTGGGGTGCTTTCGTTAACCATTTTGTAAATTAAGCGCAGTTTGTGTCTTTTTCTGCGTGCAAACAAGGGTAGAAATCCAGTTTCTTCATACAGGAGAGCATGACTAGTTCCGCGAGTACACCCGGTTATAGAGCGCAATGCATCCAGTTGCAGGTCTTCAAGAATTTCAGACTGGTATGTGTGCAGTTACTCCAGATAATGTCGGCGTAGTCGAAAATGGGAAGAATGAAAGAGGAGTAGAGTTTTTCCAGAGAGCGCCGAGAGAGTCTGTACTTGAGACTGCGTAGACAATTAATCAGTGGACATACTTTGTCGACCAGTGTCTGAATATGACAAGACCAACGTGCAGATGACTGAAATGTTAAGCCAAGATGTTTATGTTGGTTGGTTTGGGCGATAGGTATGTTTCCCAGGTTTAGTGGAGGACCCGGATCGGGGGAGCTTTTCATTGAAAACAACAGTGCTTTGGTTTTAGCCACACTAAAGGATACTAGCCAGGTTTCAGCCCAAATGGATATTTTTTGCAGAGACGAGTTTAGGATATTTGCAGCAGTAATGGGGGTTTCAACTGTTATGTACAATGACGTGTCATCCGCGAAGAGCCTTATGTTGCATTTGATATCAGTGACAATATCATTGATATAGATGAGGAAAAGTAGAGGACCGAGAACGGATCCTTGAGGAACCCCAGCCTTAATGCATCTTGGTTTAGAAGAATGACCGTCGATAACGACAGTTTGATATCTATCAGACAGATAGTCACGGAACCAACGAAGAAGGTCACCTCTGATCCCTATAGCTTCAAGCTTTCTAATTAACCCTTTGTGCCACACCCTATCGAAAGCTTTGGTCTCCATCCGTATTCCTGTCAGTGACAGAATTAATAAAAGGTCGAAGAGTCGCTGAAGGTTCGGGAACATACTGGACAGGAATATGGCTTCTCGCCGGTATGGATGCGAAGATGGGTATGGAGGGCGGAGCTCCGGGAGAATCTCTTGCCACTTGGACACGACATATGTACATTCAGAGTGTCATTTCAGATATGATGAAACATTCTCTTCATTTCTGGTGGTGAGCAAGGCTGTTGAAAAACGGTGGAGGCGTAACGGAGCGATGTCGGTCTCCTCTCTGTGTCTGGGTGAAACATCTCAGGGATAGGATGGGCGTCGATATAGTCCATACCGTCTAATAAACTCCCAGAGAACCCATTCATGGTCGTGGTGGATGACAGAAAATCAGGGAATGTGCTGTACCCCGAGTACAAATCTTCTTGAAGGAGGGTGCTGGCGATGCTATATGTCTGAGAAGGCTGGTGTTTACCAAGTAACATCTTCCCAATTGATTCGGCCTGGGCCATACAACTAGTTCTTGGAGGAATAGGAACGGAATGTACTGGGAATGGTATGGACGGCTGGACTGGCGTTGTCCGCATGATGATCGGAGTGACTGGCGTGGACAGGGAGCGGTTGTCGAAAGTGAAGACGCCGCTTTGCACATAAGCAGGAACAGGTAACCTGGAAATTGGAAACGCATGAATTTATTTATTTATTTTCAAAATAATATTTACGGCTACCGGTATATATAATATGATGCTCTAAATTTGTCGATAATATGAAAGACTTGGTATATAAATCGTTGTATCAATCAACGCGTAATTTAAGACAGCGTTAATTTCACTAATTGATTAAGGCATGGAGAAAACCATCCTGTACTACGACCCTGAAGATTCGTACGAAACTTTTACCGCCGATTATCATGATTAGGTAGAAAAGTCAATGAACAATAAATTCGTACATACCACGTTGAGTTGTTGGTGATATTCGTCGACAGGTCCATGGTAATTCCTGCGGGATCTGTGTACATGCAGGCAGATGTATTCACCGAGTACATGCTGAAAGAGAGAGAGAGAAAAATATTGAATGGTCGTGTTTTAAAACCAACTTTACTGTACATGCGACTTGTACCTTAGTAATCTTTTACATATTACAGATTAAAATACAACTCACATGTACCTTCTTCAAGATGCTGATGACAATGAGGAAAGTTGCAAATTATGCAGATAACGTATCTTATCGGCGATTCGAATATTGGTCACTGAGAACGGATACTCTATAGATTTGTTCGGTGTGATGTTCTACTTTCATAATGATTTCACTTTTTGATTGAAATTGTAGTTTAAGGGCCGCTTCCCATACGGATTTCGCGGCCCATCAACTCAATGTTTTATTTAAATTTCACGGTACATTTCTTTGTTAATTTGAGATCTTTTGCAGCGCTAGATATTAAAATAAATAATGAATAACAATAACAATGAGGAATGATTTCACCCTTCGTCCTCTGGAATTTATAGTGCTCTTGTGTCACCTTGAAATGTTGTATTTCATTGTGTGCAATAATTTTCAATAGGAATTCTGATTGGCCCGAAAGGTGAGCAGACCCTGTCAAATCTCTGATTGAATTTACACGGATTAAGCGATTAGGGTATAGTTAATCTCTGAACTACACACGTTTATCTTGTTACCAGATTCTCGTAACTTGAGCCATACACCTAATCTCCACACGAAGCCGAATGGTCTATCTCAGGTGAACATTATTTTGTCACATTGATTGAATTTACACGGATTAAGAGATTAGGGTATAGTTAATCTCTGAACTACACACGTTTATCTTGTTACCAGATTCTCGTAACTTGAGCCATACACCTAATCTCCACACGAAGTCGAATGGTCTATCTCAGGTGAACATTATTTTGTCACATTGAGACAGCATTATAGTTATTAAAGATAGAATATTTGTATTCTAAAATATGTTTTAATCCATTAATCTATTGCGAATGAATCTTAGATAAACATAAAGCATTATTAGTTAATTAATTTTAACTACCTTGTGTAATCAACAATAAACAATGAGAATAACTGGCAAGACCATCTCAAAATCATAAACACCTTGGTGTAACATTCAACGACAAAGTCAAAGAAATAAAATAATTCAAACCAACTACATGTACTTCCTATGCAGATACAGTACTCCTTTCAATTGTCATTGACATTTAAAATACGGCACGGTTTCCCAATATGAAAAAATGTATTTAGTTGATTGCTTTTACTCAGTATTTTCATGAAATTTGTCTTGAACTACAGGGCAAAATTCCAGTTTATTTTTTCGCTTGCACGAACAGGTTTACCATTGATATACGGTACTGATACTCAAATTGTATTGATGGAAGAAAAATGTCCATCCTGGTCGCCATTATTCGAGAGAGAAGATTGAATGCGCTCATCATTTCATCTCATGGTGAATAGAATACTATGTAAACCAACATTAGAGACAAAATGCCAGAAAATATCAACAAAAAGTGACTGTAACCAGAAAGTTTGAGCTTAATACATGTTTATTGGAACATATCCCAACAAATTGAAATAAGTGATTTGATATATGCACCCTATGTCAGCAACATAGTGCCAACAACATAATTGATAAGAGATATGGCTCTGCGGATGTCAATAATGAAAACCACCGAAACAATAACACAAAAAGCACACGATATAAAAAATATAAGCAGAAAATTAACTCGCTAAAGCACTAAAATAGTCATAAAATATGTGACTCACTTGGACACGACATATGTACATTCAGAGTGTCATTTCAGATATGATGAAACATTCTCTTCATTTCTGGTGGTGAGCAAGGCGATGGCGAGTCAGGTTACCGGATTGGACGTAGCCTTTTCCACATGTTTCACATACATATGGCTTTTCTCCGGTGTGGAGGCGACAGTGTTTTCGCCAGGTCGAAGAGTCGCTGAAGGTTCGGGAACATACTGGACAGGAATATGGCTTCTCGCCGGTATGGATGCGAAGATGGGTATGGAGGGCGGAGCTCCGGGAGAATCTCTTGCCACTTGGACACGACATATGTACATTCAGAGTGTCATTTCAGATATGATGAAACATTCTCTTCATTTCTGGTGGTGAGCAAGGCGATGGCGAGTCAGGTTACCGGATTGGACGTAGCCTTTTCCACATGTTTCACATACATATGGCTGTTCTCCGGTGTGGAGGCGACAGTGTTTCCGCCAGGTCGAAGAGTCCCTGAAGGCTCGGGAACATACTGCACAGGAATATGGTTTTTCTCCGGTATGGATGCGAAGATGGGTACAGAGCTCCGGGAGAATCTCTTGCTACAGTGTTCACATCTGTATGGTTTCTCCCCTGTGTGGATACGTGTGTGATCTCGTAGGCCGGCCCCGTTCGTGAAGGTTTTCTTGCAGATCTTACATTTTGCTTTGCATCTATTCTTCTTGGGGGTTGGTTCAGTCTGGTTCTGTTGAGAAACGGTGGAGGCGTAACGGAGCGATGTCGGTCTCCTCTCTGTGTCTGGGTGAAACATCTCAGGGATAGGATGGGCGTCGATATAGTCCATACCGTCTAATAAACTCCCAGAGAACCCATTCATGGTCGTGGTGGATGACAGAAAATCAGGGAATGTGCTGTACCCCGAGTACAAATCTTCTTGAAGGAGGGTGCTGGCGATGCTATATGTCTGAGAAGGCTGGTGTTTACCAAGTAACATCTTCCCAATTGATTCGGCCTGGGCCATACAACTAGTTCTTGGAGGAATAGGAACGGAATGTACTGGGAATGGTATGGACGGCTGGACTGGCGTTGTCCGCATGATGATCGGAGTGACTGGCGTGGACAGGGAGCGGTTGTCGAAAGTGAAGACGCCGCTTTGCACATAAGCAGGAACAGGTAACCTGGAAATTGGAAACGCATGAATTTATTTATTTATTTTCAAAATAATATTTACGGCTACCGGTATATATAATATGATGCTCTAAATTTGTCGATAATATGAAAGACTTGGTATATAAATCGTTGTATCAATCAACGCGTAATTTAAGACAGCGTTAATTTCACTAATTGATTAAGGCATGGAGAAAACCATCCTGTACTACGACCCTGAAGATTCGTACGAAACTTTTACCGCCGATTATCATGATTAGGTAGAAAAGTCAATGAACAATAAATTCGTACATACCACGTTGAGTTGTTGGTGATATTCGTCGACAGGTCCATGGTAATTCCTGCGGGATCTGTGTACATGCAGGCAGATGTATTCACCGAGTACATGCTGAAAGAGAGAGAGAGAAAAATATTGAATGGTCGTGTTTTAAAACCAACTTTACTGTACATGCGACTTGTACCTTAGTAATCTTTTACATATTACAGATTAAAATACAACTCACATGTACCTTCTTCAAGATGCTGATGACAATGAGGAAAGTTGCAAATTATGCAGATAACGTATCTTATCGGCGATTCGAATATTGGTCACTGAGAACGGATACTCTATAGATTTGTTCGGTGTGATGTTCTACTTTCATAATGATTTCACTTTTTGATTGAAATTGTAGTTTAAGGGCCGCTTCCCATACGGATTTCGCGGCCCATCAACTCAATGTTTTATTTAAATTTCACGGTACATTTCTTTGTTAATTTGAGATCTTTTGCAGCGCCAGATATTAAAATAAATAATGAATAACAATAACAATGAGGAATGATTTCACCCTTCGTCCTCTGGAATTTATAGTGCTCTTGTGTCACCTTGAAATGTTGTATTTCATTGTGTGCAATAATTTTCAATAGGAATTCTGATTGGCCCGAAAGGTGAGCAGACCCTGTCAAATCTCTGATTGAATTTACACGGATTAAGCGATTAGGGTATAGTTAATCTCTGAACTACACACGTTTATCTTGTTACCAGATTCTCGTAACTTGAGCCATACACCTAATCTCCACACGAAGCCGAATGGTCTATCTCAGGTGAACATTATTTTGTCACATTGAGACAGCATTATAGTTATGAAAGATAGAATATTTGTATTCTAAAATAGGTTTTAATCCATTGCGAATGAATCTTAGATAAACACAAAGCATTATTAGTTAATTAATTTTAACTACCTTGTGTAATCAACAATAAACAATGAGAATAACTGGCAAGACCATCTCAAAATCATAAACACCTTGGTGTAACATTCAACGACAAAGTCAAAGAAAGTCATTTGGAACGATCATATTGATGACATAATCAGTAGAGCGCAAAGTAAACTTTCCATCTTAAAGGGGTTGAAATATGTTTTAGACAGGAAATCCCTGGAAATCATGTATAAGAACTTCATTCGGCCAAACTTGGAAGATGCAGACACAGTATGGGACAATATATCACAAAATAACATTACCAGGTTGGAGAATATCCAGAAAGATGCCATTCGAACAATCACTGGACTAACACGAAGTGCTAGTTCAGAAACTCTTTATTGTGAGGCTGGTCTTGAAACACTTATACAAAGACGTCAGTTCCATCGACTTGTAATGTTCTATCGCATTGTAAACGGTACTGTGCCTTTATCCTTACAACGTCATCTCCCGTCAACTCCCCTTGCACGTAATCCGTACAACATACGCCCCCAAAACGAATTTACGCCATTTATGTGTAGGACCGAATTATTTAGAGGATCATTCTTTCCAATTACAGTGCGTGAATGGAATATTCTTCCTCATTCCATTAGAACTTGTCCTACAATTTTTGCTTTTAAACGCGAACTACGAAATTTATCTTTGCTGACTAAGCCTCACACATGGAATTATGTAGGTTCTCGTAAAGAAAATGTATTTCTATGTCGACTTAGAAATGGATGTAGTAACTTGAAAATACACAATGTAATTGCGGCCACTGTGATGAAACTGTTACACATTTTTTGTTTCATTGTCCATTATTTACAACCCAAAGAGCCGATCTCTTAAATAATCTTTCGACCATCTACAATCTAAATCTACCAACAGCCAGAACACTCTTATTTGGTGACCTCGACAAAGATGAAGCATCTAATATATCAATTCAAAAATATATTGGAAATTATATAACAAACACTAAACGATTTCAATGACCATTTCAAATACATTCAAAATTAAGCGACCATTGCAAATTCTAACATTGTGACATCCTGAGTTTCTCTAAACATTTAAGGACCCTCTTAAGTAATACACAAATGGAACATTTCGATGTTATTGCAATTACCGAATCGAAACTTGACGCAACTATTAAAAATGAAAAGATTAAAATACCTGGTTTTCATTCCCCACCGGTACGGAAAGATAGATCTGTTCAAGGTGGCGGGGGTATTGTTGTGTATATACGCGAAAATCTTGTCTTCGAGGAAAAAGTCAACATGGACGTAAATGGACTGGAAGCAGTATGGGTCGATATAAAAACGAAAACTGCAAATTTCTTAATAGGAACCTTTTATAGACCTCCGTCTGCTAGAGTTTCGTACTGGGATCTTATAAACGAGTCAGTATCTCTTGCTAGAGACCGTATGTCTAAAAAATGTATCATACTTGGTGACTTCAATGCCGACTGTCTCGTTCAGAAACATGTCCAAATATTGCAACTAGAAAATAAGTTTGCCATTCGTCAAATAGTCACGGAGCCAACTCGGGTAACTGCTACATCAAAGTCCCTTATCGATCTTATAATGGTATCTTGTCCTAGTTTCATTCAAGATTCTGGTATCATATCACCATTTTGTAGTGACCACCACGCAACATTCGTGTCCCTTAAACATCAAGCGAATCCAAACGCCTGCTATACTCGTCAGATCTGGTCATACGACCAAATGAACCTTGATGGACTACTGAACTCCGTTGCAACACCAGACTGGGTCTCTCTTTTTCATACTGACGCAAATATCACAGCCAAAAACGTCACCGACCATCTTGGAGAAATAACCAAAGTCCGCGTCCCTCATAAAACGGTTACTATAAGACCCCGTGATAAACCCTGGATGAGAAATGACTTAAGGCGGCTGATGCGCAAACGTGATAGAATCCATAAAAAGGCCAAACAAACGGACTTTCCGCAACATTGGGAACATTTTAGAAGGGTAAGCAATGAAACCATAACAAAAATTAGGTCGGCCAAAAAAGAATATGAAAGAAATCTTGACGAAAAAATATCCGAAACAGAATTTGTAAGCAAAGATTGGTGGAAATTGATAAAGAATTATATGAAAGAACAAAACTATACCACCCAGTTCCCAAATATTATCTTTAATAACAAAGTCTCGATTGATCCAAAGGAAATAGCTGATGGTTTCAATGACTATTTTATAGATTGCTCAACATTGGATGACGATAATAAGGAACCACCCGTCATGCTCCTTAATAATAGAACACTTGAGAAAATCCACATATCTACCGATGATGTAAAACATATTCTGTTAAGCCTCGATATAAGCAAAGCCAGTGGTCCCGATAACGTGACCAACAAAGTCTTGGTTTGGTTTAAATATAATTTATTCATCTTGATGAAAGGGGAGCGCATTAAGACAACTTATTATTGCGTCTCCCCAGTACAAAAGTATTTGTACATCGACCAAATAACAAGTATTGATATATAACAAATAAAGAAATAGGGAAGGCTAAGCATTAAGCACCAAATCGACCAAATTATTATAGTCTTGAAATGCTTAGCCCCAGTCCTAGCTACTCCTCTGTCACGGCTTTTTAACAAATGCCTAAACGAAAAATGGATGCCTCTGGTTTGTTAAATTTGAAACTGAAGGGGGTACAAGGGAAGAGAGATAAGTTGGGGTGCTTTCGTTAACCATTTTGTAAATTAAGCGCAGTTTGTGTCTTTTTCTGCGTACAAACAAGGGTAGAAATCCAGTTTCTTCATACAGGAGAGCATGACTAGTTCCGCGAGTACACCCGGTTATAGAGCGCAATGCATCCAGTTGCAGGTCTTCAAGAATTTCAGACTGGTATGTGTGCAGTTACTCCAGATAATGTCGGCGTAGTCGAAAATGGGAAGAATGAAAGAGGAGTAGAGTTTTTCCAGAGAGCGCCGAGAGAGTCTGTACTTGAGACTGCGTAGACAATTAATCAGTGGACATACTTTGTCGACCGTGTCTGAATATGACAAGACCAACGTGCAGATGACTGAAATGTTAAGCCAAGATGTTTATGTTGGTTGGTTTGGGCGATAGGTATGTTTCCCAGGTTTAGTGGAGGACCCGGATCGGGGGAGCTTTTCATTGAAAACAACAGTGCTTTGGTTTTAGCCACACTAAAGGATACTAGCCAGGTTTCAGCCCAAATGGATATTTTTTGCAGAGACGAGATTAGGATATTTGCAGCAGTAATGGGGGTTTCAACTGTTATGTACAATGACGTGTCATCCGCGAAGAGCCTTATGTTGCATTTGATATCAGTGACAATATCATTGATATAGATGAGGAAAAGTAGAGGACCGAGAACGGATCCTTGAGGAACCCCAGCCTTAATGCATCTTGGTTTAGAAGAATGACCGTCGATAACGACAGTTTGATATCTATCAGACAGATAGTCACGGAACCAACGAAGAAGGTCACCTCTGATCCCTATAGCTTCAAGCTTTCTAATTAACCCTTTGTGCCACACCCTATCGAAAGCTTTGGTCTCCATCCGTATTCCTGTCAGTGACAGAATTAATAAAAAGTAAATCTATGGTTTTCGGACTGTGGTTTCAGTCTCATTCTGAACGCAACAACAGCTATTTTAGGGATCACAGACAGTCTAAACGAATATAGAGACTTAAATTTCTATATGTTGCAAACTCGTTTTGACACATTTAAAACTCGTTGTCAAAAAAGGTATTCTCAGCGTTCTGAATTTCAAAACGGACCTGGAATATTATAAACAAATAGAGAAAGTTATAGCATTGAGAAAAAAAAACCTTGGCAGAACATTATACAAGATGTGAAGTCCTACCTTATTGATAGTAATTCCTCTTTTATTATGGAGGAAACTATTTTCCTTTTCCTCCGTGTTTAAATGGTTTTTTTGTTATACGCAAATACTGCCAGATGAAACATTTCTTTTTAAACTTATAAGGCACACTTACCGAACTTTCATTATATTTACGTGCTACCGAATTTTCTGTAACAAGTACTTATATCTTTGCAAATAAAAAATAATAATGAAAAAATAAGAGAAAATCTGTGTTTCGTTAAAACAATTTATTCTGTAGACGCCCACGGTTAAGACTGACTTAAAACATCGTCGGCGGACGTTTGAAATGGGACTTTCTTCCGCTGTTGGCTTTGTCGTATACATTTCAGAATGGATTTGTTTAATATATCGAAAAATAAGTCTAGTCATATGTAATCAGTATCACCGTATCAGATACAAAACATAACATGGTAATAGATACACGTGTATCCCCCCCACCTTTTTGATCACAGAAGGATTCACATCTAATGTCAGTCAGATTATGTATAGATACATTATAAATAGCATATAAACGTATTTGGAATCTTTATTATACAAAAATGTAAGTTTAGTTTATGTATAAAAAAAATAATACTTTTTTGATGTAATCATTTAAACGAGAATATACTGGACGTTGTTACGTACATAGTCAAAGTACCTTTTTATATACAAATAGTATTTTCATGAAATTTGTCTTAAAATGCAGAGCAAAATTTCAGTTTATGTTTTCACATGTACGAACTGATTTACCATTGATATACGGTACCGATACCCAAGTTGTTTTGATGGAAGACAAAATGTCCTTCCTGGCCGCCATTATGAAACTGTACCGACAAGCTGAATATGACGCCACCATCGCATTGGATTCGAGAGAGAACATTGGATGCGCGTACCATTTCATCTCGAGATGAATAAAATACTACTTAGACCAACATTGAAGACAACATGGCAGAAAATACCAACAAAAAGTGACTGTTACCAAAATGAAGTTTGAGCTTAATACATGTTTATTTGAACTTATCCCAACAAATTGAAATAAGTGACTGATTTGATATATCCACCATATGACAGAAACATAATGACAACAACATCATTGATAATAGATATAGCTCTGCGGATGTCAATAATGAAAACCACAGGAAATTCTTCATGATAATATGGGTGCAATCTTACACACTACGAAACAATAACAAAAAACACAGGATATAAAAAACATAAGCAGAAAATGAACTCACGAAAGCACTAAATTAGACATAAAATGTATGATTCACTGGGGAGTACATTCAGAGTGTCATTTCAGATATGATAAAATATCCTCCTCAATTCTGGTGGTGAGCAAGGCGATGGCGAGTCAGGTTACCGGATTGGACGTAGCCTTTTCCACATGTTTCACATACATATGGCTTTTCTCCGGTGTGGAGGCGACAGTGTTTTCGCCAGGTCGAAGAGTCGCTGAAGGTTCGGGAACATACTGGACAGGAATATGGCTTCTCGCCGGTATGGATGCGAAGATGGGTATGAAGGGCGGAGCTCCGGGAGAATCTCTTGCTACAGTGTTCACATCTATATGGTTTCTCCCCTGTGTGGATACGTGTGTGATCTCGTAGGCCGGCCCTGTTCGCGAAGGTTTTCTTGCAGATCTTACATTTTGGTTTGCATCTATTCTTCTTGGGGGTTGGTTCAGTCTGGTTCTGTTGAGAAATGCTGGAGGCGTAACGGAGCGATGTCGGTATCCTCTCTGTGTCTGGGTGAAACATCGCAGGGATAGGATGGGCGTCGATGTAGTCCACACCGTCTAATAAACTCCCAGAGAACCCATTCATGGTCGTGGTGGCTGGCAGAAAATCAGGGAATGTGATGTAGCCCGAGTACACATCTTCTTGGAGGAGGGTGCTGGCGATGCTATATGCCTGGGGAGGCTGGTGGTTACCAAGTAACATCTTTCCAATTGATTGGGCCTGGTCCATACAACTAGTTCTTGGGGAAATAGGAACGGAATGTACTGGAAATGGTATGGGCGGGTAGATTGGCGTTGTCGGCATGATGATCGGAGTGACTGGCAAAGACAGGTTGTCGAAAGTGAAGATGTCGCTTTGCACATAAGCAGGAGGAGGTAACCTGGAAATTGGAAACGAATGGATATATTTATTTATTTTCGAAACAATATTTACGGGAATGATACTTTAAATTTATTGATAATATGAAAGACTTGGTATATAAATCGTTGCGCCAATCTCGCCTTATCAACGCGTAATTTAAGACAGCGTTAATTTCACTAATTGATTAAGATATGGAGAAAACCACCCTGTACTACGACCCTGAAGATTCGTAGGACAATTGTACCGCCGTTAATGTAGAAAAATCAGCGAACAATAAATTCGTACATACCACGTTGAGTTGTTGGTGATATTCGTCGACAGGTCCATGGTAATTCCTGCCGGGGATGCTGGGTAATGTTGGTATTCTGTATACATGCAGGCAGATGTATTCACGGAGTACATGCTGAAAGAGAGAGAGAGAAAAATATTGAATGGTCGTGTTTTACTGTACATGCGACTTGTACCTTAGTAATCTTTTACATATTACAGATTAAAATACAACTTACATGTACCTTCTTCAAGATGCTGATGACAATGAGGAAAGTTGCAAATTATGCAGATAACGTATCTTATCGGCGATTCGAATATTGGTCACTGAGAAAGTCTACTCTATAGATTTGTTCGGTGTGATGTTCTACTTTCATAATGATTTCACCCTTCGTCCTCTGGAATTTATAGTGCTCTTGTGTCACCTTGAAATGTTGTATTTCATTGTGTGCAATAATTTTCAATAGGAATTCTGATTGGCCCGAAAGGTGAGCAGACCCTGTCAAATCTCTGATTGAATTTACACGGATTAAGAGATTAGGGTATAGTTAATCTCTGAACTACACACGTTTATCTTGTTACCAGATTCTCGTAACTTGAGCCATACACCTAATCTCCACACGAAGTCGAATGGTCTATCTCAGGTGAACATTATTTTGTCACATTGAGACAGATTTCAGATTATTTTATTACGCCCAGACCACTCTCGGTGGTATATGGGGGAAAAATACATCATACATAAAAAATAAAAAAAAATAAAAATGACAGAAACAGCAAAGAAGCAACAAAAAAAGAAAAAAAAGAAGAAGAAGTGCTTATCAAATGAATAAGGTGAACAGTCAAGCACTAATTTTTACACGGGAGTATTTTACAGTGATGACATATATACATATATATGAATTATACAATTTTTCGGTCCGTAATCAAAATACTTTATATAGGAGGTGCTAGTATAAATTATATTTCTGGATAGATACTGGACCAAGGAAGTTAATTGGTGTATTGTGAGTATAAATGGAAATTATCTCCCCTTGTCTATCACATGCATTCACGATAAAAACAGTAAGCTTTATAGTTACAGTATTAACTACATATTTGATCATGGTATGGAGTGAAGAAAATGTGCACTCGCCAAAGGCTGGAGTTGACTTCTGTCTGTAAAAACCTGACCGGTTTCGATCGATGTGATCTCATCAGAGGTTGTGTGTAAATGATTGATTGAAATTGTAGTTTAATGGCCGCTTCCCATTCGGATTTCGCGGCCCATCAACTCAATGTTTTACTCGAATTTCGCGGTACATTACTTTGTATATTGAATATCTTTTCGGATCGGCTTCAATGATGACGCCCTTGGGAACAGGGTGGGTTCTTCCAGATTCTGTGCCTGTAACAATTGCTTGGAGTGTGTATCGGGGTACAGGGCGGCAGGTCTACGTCCTATATTGCGTGAAAGTCAAAGGATCATATTCTGTGTTACGGCGTCAGTTCGGTGTCATCTATGGAGTAGCGTGTCGGTGTGGTTTAGGGTCGAGTATTCTGATTCTGGGTGTTCTTGCTATGCGGCGTTGTCACTCAAGGCGCTGTTGGTATTCCTGTGATCGTCTTCCATCTTCTGTTTCAGGTCTTGTCCAACTCGTCTGTGGTCTTCGGTGTGCCTGTATCATATGAAATAGAAGGCTTGTAGTCATTCTTGTTTTCTAATGTTTTTCGATGCAATAATTTTATATATCTTCCTCCCAACAACAGGCACGCCCCGACCGTCAGTCACATAATATGAATACCAATATATACTTTAGTGAGTAAATAGATAAACAAATGAATAATTAACTAAACATTTCGATAGATTCAGTACTAGGTGAATACACAAATAAACGGCTCTGTATTATTTCTGTATGCATTATCGTTTGATGGCCATAAAGAATTTGTAGGACAATGAGATAGTCGGCCTTCAGTATCAAGGTAACTCCGCCATCACCATTTCCTATATTTTATGCCGAATACTGCTCGCTATATGCGATTTGGCCGTGCTAATGTTGTCATGAATTCAATTAGATTTGGCCATCGTTTGTTTTGTAGGACAGTGGAACAAACGGCCCTCAGTATCAAGGTAACTCCGTTGTTGCCATGCCTATTTTATTTCAAAATGTGTCTGTGACATTTTGGCCGGATATTATGTATGGATAGCTTATTATGGCCATAATGTTTTGTATGGCTATGGTGCACACGGTCCTCAGTATCAAGGTAACTCCGCTGCAACCATACCATTTGTTGAAGTCTGAAGAATGATTTGGCCTCTATCAAATCGTGTCATAGTACTTGGTGTACTAGTAGTTGATTATGTGGAAAAAAAAAAATAAATAAAAAAAAAAAATAAAAAAAAAAAAAAAATAAAAAAAAAAAATTGCTGACTGCGCATGTACGGCGGTAGTATTATATACTGGAGTAATAACCAGCAGTTTTGATAAAATTTATTAAGGACTTGAATACCTGATTTCTAATGGTGGGCTTAGGATTTAATAACGCTGGTAATGTTAAGGGAGTGTTGAATTTTTTTAATTCGTTTCTAAGGGCCACACGTTGTTGGCTGTGGATTGGGCATTCAAGTAGCACGTGTTCTATTGTTTCTTCTACATTGTTGCATGCGGTACAGAGTGGTGAGGTGTTTTTCAGAAGCATGGACAGATGTGATTTAAGTCCGGTTTTGCCTAGTCTTAATCTGGTGATTATGCGGTCATCACGTTTATTGTCTAACTGGAATCCCTGGGCTTGTCTTTTCTCTCCATCAAGGATCTTATGTAACCACCGTCCACGTTCTTCTTCGTTCCATTCCTTTTGCCACTTGCTATCTATTTTGCGTCTAATGATAGTGTTGAGTTCTTTATATCCTAATCCTATTGGCACATCGTGTGTAGTTTTAGCAAGACTGTCTTTGGCAGTTTTGTCGGCTGCTTCGTTACCTCTGATGTTGACATGCGCGGGTACCCATGCTAAAATGGCGTCTATACCCTCGTTGTGTATTTGTGTACATATACATTCTATTTTGTGTATGAGATCAGGTCTACTGTCAGATATAGAATTTTGGATGGATGTGAGTCCACTAAGGGAGTCACTGAGTATCACCGCACGGATTGGTTTGTGCTCGATGATCCATTCGAGAGCCTTTATTATAGCAATCAGTTCGCTAGTGTACACAGACATATTATCTGGAAGCTTGAAACCATTTTGTATGTTGAGCTCAGGTATAACAAAAGCTGATCCTGTGTTATTACTTGTGTTTTTCGATCCGTCTGTATAGATTTTTAAGTAATTTTTCCAGTTTTGGTTGATAAATTCGAGAGTGGTGGCTCTTATAAAGTCTGGGTTGTCCTTCTTTGTGAGGTAGTCGTGAATACTAGTGTCCGCGACTCTAATTCCCAGGGTGGTCTAGTGATCTTGTCTGTGTCGCAGATGTGCGCGATGGGTATTTCATGCTCTTGGAATAGGTTATTTACGGTGTAGCCGAGGGGGGCGGAGTCTTTTTCCCAGTTTTTCTTTAAATATTCATATTCACTTTTATCTTCAAAAATTTTGTGGCATGGGTGATTTTCGCCCTTAGCTCTAGTTTTTCCTGCATATTTCAGGGACAGTTCCTCTCGTCTTAAATGTAAGGGTTTCTCATTGGTTTCTATTTGAAGACTACATAAGGCGGTTCCCTTGAAGGCTCCCGTAGCTATTTTTAGAGCAGAATATTGGATGCTGTCTATTCTTTTTAGTTGTGTCTTACATGCTGATTAGTAGGCGATGGACCCATAATCTATTTTTGACCTGATTAAGGTTTGATATAATTTTATCAGACTATATTTACTCGCTCCCCAGTTTGTCCCAGACACACACCTCATGAGGTTCAGGTCTTTATTGCAGCGGAGGACTAGTTGGTCGATGTGGTCTTTCCATGTGAGTTTTCTGTCAAAGATCATACCTAGGTATTTAACACTATTTCTGAATTCAATTTTCTGACCTCCTAGTGTTAGTTTAACGTCAATGTGTTTATTGTTTGAAAATATAATGCCCGTTGTTTTTAGGGCGGAAAATTTGAAGCCCCATTTATCGGCCCAGCCGCTAATTGTATCTAGTGTATTTTGCATTATACCTGTCAATTTTTTTATGGAGCGTGCGGTTTTCCAGAGGGCAGAATCGTCAGCAAATAGAGACTGTTCTACTTCCGGATGTTTCGTGTCAATTTCATTGGCTAGGCCATTGATGAGGATGTTGAAAAGGGTAGGGCTGATGACGCTTCCCTGAGGGGTACCGTTGTCTAATTCATGGTCGGTGGATAGGGTATTTCCTATGCGAACTTTAAAATTTCTATTGTTTAGGAAGTTTTTTATCCAGTGTTGCATTCTTCCCTTAATTCCAAGTTTGCTTAATTGAATAATTATGCCGTCCTGCCATACAAGGTCAAATGCTTTTTCTATGTCTAGGAAGATACCTAGTGTGTACTGATGTTTGGCATTCCCCTTTTTTATCGAGTGTTGTAATCTGGTTATATGGTCTAATGTACTTCTGTTCTTACGAAAGCCGCTTTGGGTTTTGTTTAATAAGTTGTTGTTTTCCATATGAAATTCCAGTCTATTCTTTACCATAGTTTCCATTATTTTGCATAGATTTGAAGTGAGAGAAATTGGGCGGTAAGAGTTGCTGTCTGATGGATCTTTACCTGGTTTAGGGATTGGGATAACGATAGCTGTTTTCCATTTACTTGGAAGTTGTTTGGTCTGCCAGCTGACATTAATTAGTTTCAAAATTAGGTTCTGTGTTTTATTTGGTAGGTGTTTAAGGATCGTGTATCCTAGTTTGTCTTCACCAGGTGAGCTCTCTTTTTTACAGTGTATAGCTTTGCGGTATTCATTAATATTGAAGTCTGCATTGAGATAGTTTTCTAAATGATCGTCCAAATCGTTTTCTATCGTTGTTTCTTCCTTAATTTTTCTGAATTCTGGTTTCAGGTTGCTATCGCTACTGTTTGAAGCGAAAGATTCGGCGAGGTGTTCTGCCTTTTCTTTGTTCGTTTTTTTGGTTTTGTTCAGTACAGGGACTGTGTTCGTTAACTTTCCTTGTATATTTTTTATTTTGTTCCATACTTTTTTTGAATTGGTTTTGGTATCTATAGTGTTGCAAAAGTCTTCCTAGCATTTTGATTTAGCTTCTTTGACACTTTTTTCAGCTATGATTTTGAGTTCCTTGTAATTCGCGTGATCACTTTGGAGCCTACTTTTTTTGAATTTTCTAAGTGCCTTCTTTTTGGCCGCAATATTCTTTGCACACTCTGGGTTCCACCAGGGTACCGGGTTTTTGTTGTGGCGCTGTTGTGATATAGGAATATATTTTTGTGCTATGTTTAGTAGTGAATTTGTAATGTTTTCGTTGAACATTTCTGGATCGGAATTGAATATCTCGTCATGATTTAGGCATTGGCAGTCTTTCTGGAAGCTTTTCCAGTCGGCTTTGGAGTACTGAAATTTTGGAGGGGCGTTTGTCCTTTCAGCGTCCGGTTTTATACTAATTTTCGTCAGAATGGCGAAGTGGTTGCTGTCAAGCGTGTCAGGAATCACTTCCCATTCGGATTTAACAGCTAAATCAGGGGAGACAATAGTTAAGTCAATTGCAGATAGTTTACCGGTGTTCATGTCTATTCGCGTCCCGTGGCCATTATTTAAATAGCATAGGTTGTTTTGTCAAGCCATTTTTCCACTACTTTGCCTTTTTCGTCTGCCTTGATGCAATTGTCGTCCCACATGGGGTTATGACTGTTGTAATCACCGCATATGATGATAGGGGAGTTAAATTTCTTTGTGATGTTGTCCAGTTCTTTTGGGGAGATTTTCTTTAGACTTCCTGGGGCATATAAATTAATGATGTTAATAGGTTTGTTATTGAAGAAGACCTGAATAAAGTGCCATTCGAGATCGTCACTGGTAGGGCTTTTATCTAGTTCGATGTGAATCAGATCCTCTTTTATTAATATCAGGTTTCCCCCTAGTGCACCTGTAAGTCTGTCTGATCTATACGACTTATATCCGTTTATTGTAAATTTATTTTTTCCTGGCTTCAGAAATGTTTCCTGAACACAAATTATATCTGGGTTGATTTCATTAACTAAGACTTTAAGATTGTCCCCGTTTTTCCCGATGCTTCGGGCATTCCATTGGAGTATTGATAATTGATTTTTATTGAATTTTGTGTTAGTTATATCCCTAATTTGGAGACTGATGCATTCGCAAGTGGATTATCTTATGTTGTTATGTTGAGGGCCGGGATAGACTTTTCTTTGGGTGTGGATGTTTTCTCATCATATTTCGGATTTTTCCCCCAGTTAATGATTTCATCGGAGCTGAACTCCCAATTAAGGAAGTCCCGCGCAATTTTCACTATCATGTCGGTCTTATTAAGCTTGGGTTGCAGGGGGTTAATAACTGAGTTCAACACAATGTTGATAAAGCCCAGCAGGTCTAGCTTGGTTAGGTTCTTTGTCTCGGTTTCTTGTTCATTGTTTTCAGTCTCCATTGTATCACCTGAGTTTGTGTTCACGGCTGTGACTATTGTCTCAGTTGCCTTTGCTTTGCATAGAGCGGTGGTCATTTGTAGACTGATTTTTCTATTCATTCTGGTTTCTTTTACAGCTTCTGCGTAAGAAATCCCTTTGTCTGCTTTAGTAAATTCAACTCTTTTTGCCTCTTTGAAAGATATACAGCCTTTGTAGGCCGCTGAATGGTTGCCTTTGCAGTTTACACATGTTACTTTCGTTTCAGTACATTCTTCGTAATTATGATTTCCAGAGCATTTCGCACATACAACTTGGGATTTACAAAATCTAGCTATATGACCACCATATTTCTGACAGTTATGGCATCGTTTTGGTGTGTCAAAAAAAGGGTTAACTATAATATTACGAAGCCATAGCCGGACAGTTTCCGGTAAATTTGATCCTTTAAATACTAGCATAATGCATGTCGTTTCCTGTTTGTTCTTTTGCATTCTTTTGGCATATACGACGTTTTGTTTTGAGAGAGTGGGGAAAATGTCTTCTAGTTTGATACTGAGGTCAATTCCATAAATTACTCCTTTGCATTGCTCTCTACGCTGTATAAACTGTTTTACCGAGACAGGTTTATCTGCTAGCAGGTCTAAACGTAGTAATTTCTCGTACTGAGTTTGTGATTTGCAGTGGACTTTCAGATCACCACCCGGCAGTTCAAAGATTTGATGTACGTCACCAGCACATTTTTTTAGATCGTTTGCTACCTTGGCCTTTGGGAATTTACATGCTCTCAGTTGGGTTAAACTATGGATGATGGCGATAAAATTTGCTAGACTACTAGGCCTTTCGGGTAGGGATCGTTGTTTTTTGGTGGGTGGGGATTTTTCAGTGTTGATTTCTGAGAGCTTCCTTTTAGGTGTTTTTACGGTGGATTGAGAGGCTTCCATTGTTTGATTTGTTTTTGTTTAGATCAGGACTAGTTGTTATTTGGTAAGGAGTGAATTTAGTGATAGGAAATATTAGTATATTTGCAAGAATTCAATTCAAAACTTAGCTCTGGCTGGCTGGTTTCTCTCGCTGTTTGTTGTTGTAGTATAGGTAATCCTGTAAAGCCCGGGGAACAAAGACCGCCGAGGAACACAAAGGCTGGGAAAGCTGGGCTGGTTTGGTAGAACACAAAAAACACGTCCGTTCACTTTGAGCGCTGAACTGAACCTGAATGTGTGTAAATGATTGATTGAAATTGTAGTTTAAGGGCCGCTTCCCATTCGGATTTCGCGGCCCATCAACTCAATGTTTTATTCGATTCTCGCGGTACATTACGTTGTTTATTGAATATCTTTTCCAGCGCTAAATATATAAATAAATAAATAAATAAATAGATAAATAATAAATAACAATGGGAGATTAGTAGGAGATATAAATAGAAGTAAATAGGAATCGCTATATGTACAAGTTCGTAAGTCTCTTTCTGTTTTTTGTTGTTTTTTTTTTCTTCTTTTTTTTTTTTTTTGGTTGTTATACTGGTAATTGTGAGTTCACTGTAATCGCGTGTATGATTCCTTTGTCTTGGTACCCCATAGTACGCACAAAGCCGTCCAGAAAAAACTGGGAGAACCAGGGCGTCTTCAGGGTTCTTAGAGCCGACTTTCCGACTGACGCCCTCGGGAACAGGGGGGGGTCCTTCCAGAAATCTGTGCCTGTAACAATTGCTTGGAGTGTGTATTGGGGTACAGAACGGCAGGTCTACGTTCTATATTGCGTGAAAGTCAAAGGATCATATTCTGTGTTGAGGCGTCAGTTGGGTAACATCAAAGGGGTAGCGTATCCGGAGTGGTCTAGGGTCGAGTATTCTGATTCTGGGTGTTCTTGCTATGCGGCGTTGTCACTCAAGGCGCTGTTAGTATTCTTGTAATCGTCATCCGTCTTCTGTTTTAGGTCTTGTTCAACTCGTCTATGGTCTTCGGTGTGCCTGTATAGAAGGCTTGTAGTCATTCTTGTTTTCTATTGTTTTTCGATGCAATAATTTGATATATCTTCCTCACAACAACAGGCACCCCCTGACCGTCGGTCACATAATATGAATAGCAATATATAATTAAGTGAGTAAATAGATTGGCAAATGGATAAATAACTAAACATTTCGATGGATTCAGTACTTGGTGAATACACAAATAAACAGCTCTGTATTATTTCTGGATGCATTATCGTTTGATGGCCATAAAGAATTTGTAGGACAATGAGATAGACGGCCCTCAGTATCAAGGTAACCTCCGCCATCACCATTTCCTATATTTTATGCCGAATACTGCTCGCTATATGCGATTTGGCCGTGCTATTGTTGTCGTGAATTCAATTAGATTTGGCCATCGTTTGTTTTGTAGGACAGTGGAACAGACGGCCCTCAGTATCAAGGTAACTCCGTTGTTGCCATGCCTATTTTATTTCTAAATGAGTCTGTGACATTTTGGCCGATGCTATGTATGGATAGTTATTATGGCCATAATGTTTTGTATGGTTATGGTGCACACGGCCCTCAGTATCAAGGTAACTCCGATGCAACCATACCATTTGTTTAAGTCAGAAGAATGATTTGGCCTCTATCAAATCGTGTGATAGTACTTGGTGTACTAGTGGTTGATTATGTGGAAAAAAAAAAAAAAAAAAATGTTGACTGCGCATGCACGGCGGTAGTATTATATACTGGAATAATAACCAGCAGCTTTGATAAAATTTATTAAGGACTTGAATACCTGATTTCTAATGGGGGGCTTAGGGTTTAATATCGCTGGTAATGTTAAGGGAGTGTTGGATTTTTTAATTCGTTTCTAAGTGCCTCACGTTGTCGGTTTTGGATTGGGCATTCAAGCAGGACATGTTCTATTGTTTCTTCTACATTGTTGCATGCGGTACAGAGTGGTGAGGTGTTTTTCAGAACCATGGACAGATGTGATTTAAGTCCGGTTTTGCCTAGTCTTAACCTGGTGATAATGCGGTCGTCGCGTTTGCTGTCTAGCTGGAATCCACAACTCCGTCTTTTCCCCTTATCTAGAATACTATGTAGCCATCTACCTCGGTTTTCTTCGTTCCATTCTTTTTCCCATTTACTATCTATTCTAGTTCTAATGATGGAATTCAGTTCTTTGGTTCCTAGTCCTATATGCACGTCAGGTGCAGTTTTGGTGAGGCTATCTTTGGCTGTCCTATCGGCTGCTTCATTTCCCCTAAAGTCCACGTGGGCGGGAATCCAAGCTAAAATGGCGTCAATGTCATTGTCTCTTATTTGTGTACATAGAATTTCTATTTCGTGTATGAGGTCAGGTCTGCTGTTGGATTTGGAGTTCTCTATAGATAACAGTCCGCTTAAGGAATCACTAAGAATAACGGTGGAAACCGGTCGGTTCTGGAGAACCCATTCGAGGGCCTTGATTATGGCGACTAATTCAGTGGTGTATACAGACATATTGTCTGGTAGTTTGAAACCTTCGTGGATATCAAGTTCTGGAATAACGAATGCAGAACCTGTATTGTGACTTGTGTTTTTGGAGCCGTCTGTATATATTTTCAAGCGATTTTTCCAATGTGTATCAATATATTCGAGGGCAGTGACCCTTATATGCTCTGGGTTGTCCTGTTTGGTGATGTGGCTATGTATATTCGTGTCCTGTGTGTAAATGGCCATTCGGCCGCTTTATATAGTGGAGAAATACCGTGGGCCGGTGTAGGCCTGTATGATTCGTAACTATGTGAGTGTAGGCCGTTGTAGGCTAGTGAGCGGCCCTGTTGCTAAGGTGTGGGCCGGTATGGGTCAATGATTGACATATCGGCCGCAAACGTGGGCCGGTGGGTGGTGTATCGGCTAAAGTGTAGGCCGGTAATACGATCCGTTACGTGGTGGTATGACACAATGGATGGTCTCCAAAAACGGGGGATGAATGGTCCCAATAAACGGAAGAAAAAGCAAAGTTTAGTGAATAAAGATTAATTTATTATGTTGAATATGTTGTTTTCGTTATTCACATGCATTTATTGACTTCCGATGTGACGTGTAAAGTCTTAAAAGTCTAAAAGACTGGATAGGAACGAGTCCCAATCTGTGTCGGCCTGAGGTGGGGTGTCGAGGTCCGAGGTCGTCTCGATGTTTGAGCAAACCATTGCTTCCCTGACAATGTCATTGAATGATGACTGGGCTGGTCGAACGACTGGGTCTGCAGTCTGTAGTGGACTAGCTTCAGTGGATGTGACCACAGGCTGTGGAGGTGTAGTACCACTGGATGCTTCTTCCTGGGGTGTGGTGGTGACCCCAGTGAGGTGGTTAAACGGGGGCAGTTCGTCCCCTAGACTTGCCGCCTGAAAAAAGCACCTCAACTGATGGTTGTGGTAATCCCTTTTCCGTTTGTAGGTCTTACCGCAGTGGCAGGTGGTAAACCCTCTTTTGAAGTGGTGGATGCGCCGATGTCGGTATAGTCCGTAACGGTCGGCGTATTCCTTGCTACATATTTGATCATGCCGAGTTGATTTTTTTTATATGAAACATGTAAATAATGTGGTATAATTCAGTTTCGGTTTCTGGCAAAATGGTCTATAATATAGCACATAAACTTCGATATTTTGATCATCTTGGGTACATGCTTTGTCCTACAGAGGTCAATCATCTTAAACAAAGATGGGTATGTAACATAATACTTATTTAGATATTTTTCTCGTAAAGGACATATAAGCAGATAGTGGTATTCATCACCAATAGATTTATTGTCACATAATTCACATAGTCTTTCTTCTCGTGGTTTATTTTCCCAGCGACCAGTCTCAATTGGAAACTTGTGGTTAGCCGTTCTAAATTTAATAAAAGCGATTCTTAGTTTGGGGTCCAAATGAATAAGATAATTCTCTGAACAGATTTGTTCTTTAATTTTTGAGTATAAGAGGCCTTTCGTCGAACTGGAAGAACTTTCGAGCCAAAATTGGTAATATTGATCATGTAATATTTGTTCTAATTTAGTTTTGGTGAAGTTTAGACTATGTGAGTTCTGTGACATCCAAATATCATTCATACCAGTTTCTTCGAATATAGATCTGATTGAAGTTATCCACTTATGCTGGTATATATTATTATCTACATCGGACAACAGAAGTGTATATAAGATGTAAGACAGCTTCGGCTTATCGCCGCCTGCAATAATTCTACCCCAGAATCCCACCATTCTTTTCTTAATCAGAATATTTAAGGGGTATCTCCCAAGTTCACCATAGACCATATACAACGGCGTACTATTTCTAACAGACAACATTTTTCTTAAGAACTTCAAATGAAATTTCTCAATTAAATTCGTATTTGCTACTCCCCAAATCTCACATCCATATAATAAGATTGGGATAATCATTTTGTCAAATAGAATAAGCTGCAGATCTATAGATAGGTTATATTTTCTAATTTTACAATAGAGAAGATATAAAGCTCGCCCAGCACTGTCAATAACGGATTTCATTGCACGTACGGGGCTTCTGGTGTTTGAAAAAACGAACCCAAGGTATTTGCATTGATCAACTATCTCTACATTGTCATTGCCTATGGAGAAGCTGAACTTTCCAAGTAATCGAGCCCCAAATATAACTACTTTTGTTTTGGCGGTATTGATTCTCAGTTTCCATTGATCACAATACATTTTAAAAATATTTAAATTATGTTGGAGTTCTTTCTCATTCTTGGCTAAGATAACGGTATCGTCTGCATACAGTAACACTAAAATTTGCACATACTGAAATAGATCGTTACTAAGTTCATTAATATTAATACCAGAACACCTGTACTGCAGTAGGAAATCTTCGAGGTCATTTAAAAACAGGGAAAAAAGTATGGGCGATAAATTTTCGCCTTGTCGGACTCCGATATTACAGGCAAAGAAATCTGATTTCTGTCCATCATTAAGTATACATGATTTAATGCTAGCATACATATTGAATATTACCGTGAAAATTCTTCCTTCGACATTGTATTTCAGTAATTTTTGCCAAAGGCCACGTCTCCAAACAGTATCAAACGCTTTACCAAAGTCAATAAAGGTGCAAAATAATTTCTTTTTCCTTGCTTTCAGTAGTTCACATAATGCATAAATAACAAATATATTGTCGCTTGTAGAATATCCTTTTCGGAAGCCAGCCTGATTCTCCTTGAGTACACCTGTGGACTCTACGAAGTCATTTAATCTTGTATTGAGAATCGACGTAAATAGCTTCCCTAGACAGCTTAGCAGTGTGATGGGTCTATAGTTATTTGGGTCTTTATTATCTCCCTTTTCCTTATATATTGGTTTAATCATTCCAATGAGCCACTTGTTTGGAACTTTACCACTCAACAGTATACAGTTGAATAAAATTTTATATGTTGGCAGTAGCAATGTTTCAGTGCATTTAATGAATTCATTTGATATATAATCATACCCAGTGGCTTTGCTATTTTTCAGTGATTTGATTGCTTCGAGTATTTCATGTTCATTAATTTCCCTGTTTAAATGCTCATTGCTTTCGGGGTCGTTTAGTTCTGGGATATTACCGTCGATCTCATCATCGATATCGTTAGGGTTCCCAGCATTAAGGTCTTTAAAGAAATCCAAAAGTATGTCGGTAGATATATTTTCACTTCCTTTACTCCTCTTATCACTGTTTAAAATTTTCCAATAAGTTTTGGGGTCTTCTTTGCTCAACTTGCGTAGTTTATTCTGGAATTTTTTCCTATAGATTTTTGTTTGTTCATTCAGTGTTTTTTTGTATAGCTTACTATGTGCAACCATATCGTCTTTACACTTTTGACTCTTGTTATTATTGAACTGCTTACGTGCTATGTGGTATTTTCGTCTTGCTGATTTACATTCTTTATTGAAAAAAGGTTTATTATTTCCTTTCTTGAAGTATTTTCTGTTTGTTTCTGCCGTGTTACTGTTAATTTTACATTTGTCCATACTGTCCTTGAATAGGTCTCCGATCTGATCACAGCAATTGTCTAGTAGTTGTTGATCGATACGTTCGTTAACATACGCTTCCTTGATACCTATTTCAATGGTTTCGACACGTTCTCTATCTATACATATATTAATTATAGTTATAGTTATGAAAGATAGAATATTTGTATTCTAAAATAGGTTTTAATCCTTTAATCCATTGCGAATGAATCTTAGATAAACACAAAGCATTGTTAGTTAATTAATTTTAACTACGTTGTGTAATCAACAATAAACAATGAGAATAACTGGCAAGACCATCTCAAAATCATAAACACCTTGGTGTAACATTCAACGACAAAGTCAAAGAAAGGCATTTGGAACGATCATATTGATGACATAATCAGTAGAGCGCAAAGTAAACTTTCCATCTTAAAGGGGTTGAAATATGTTTTAGACAGGAAATCCCTGGAAATCATGTATAAGAACTTCATTCGGCCAAACTTGGAAGATGCAGACACAGTATGGGACAATATATCACAAAATAACATTACCAGGTTGGAGAATATCCAGAAAGATGCCATTCGAACAATCACTGGACTAACACGAAGTGCTAGTTCAGAAACTCTTTATTGTGAGGCTGGTCTTGAAACACTTATACAAAGACGTCAGTTCCATCGACTTGTAATGTTCTATCGCATTGTAAACGGTACTGTGCCTTTATCCTTACAACGTCATCTCCCGTCAACTCCCCTTGCACGTAATCCGTACAACATACGTCCCCAAAACGAATTTACGCCATTTATGTGTAGGACCGAATTATTTAGAGGATCATTCTTTCCAATTACAGTGCGTGAATGGAATATTCTTCCTCATTCCATTAGAACTTGTCCTACAATTTTTGCTTTTAAACGCGAACTACGAAATTTATCTTTGCTGACTAAGCCTCACACATGGAATTATGTAGGTTCTCGTAAAGAAAATGTATTTCTATGTCGACTTAGAAATGGATGTAGTAACTTGAAAAGGCACTTGTTTGATAATTTTTTATCAGAAAATACACAATGTAATTGCGGCCACTGTGATGAAACTGTTACACATTTTTTGTTTCATTGTCCATTATTTACAACCCAAAGAGCCGATCTCTTAAATAATCTTTCGACCATCTACAATCTAAATCTACCAACAGCCAGAACACTCTTATTTGGTGACCTCGACAAAGATGAAGCATCTAATATATCAATTCAAAAATATATTGGAAATTATATAACAAACACTAAACGATTTCAATGACCATTTCAAATACATTCAAAATTAAGCGACCATTGCAAATTCTAACATTGTGACATCCTGAGTTTCTCTAAACATTTAAGGACCCTCTTAAGTAACACACAAATGGAACATTTCGATGTTATTGCAATTACCGAATCGAAACTTGACGCAACTATTAAAAATGAAAAGATTAAAATACCTGGTTTTCATTTCCCACCGGTACGGAAAGATAGATCTGTTCAAGGTGGCGGGGGTATTGTTGTGTATATACGCGAAAATCTTGTCTTCGAGGAAAAAGTCAACATGGACGTAAATGGACTGGAAGCAGTATGGGTCGATATAAAAACGAAAACTGCAAATTTCTTAATAGGAACCTTTAAAAGACCTCCGTCTGCTAGAGTTTCGTACTGGGATCTTATAAACGAGTCAGTATCTCTTGCTAGAGACCGTATGTCTAAAAAATGTATACTTGGTGACTTCAATGCTGACTGTCTCGTTCAGAAACATGTCCAAATATTGCAACTAGAAAATAAGTTTGCCATTCGTCAAATAGTCACGGAGCCAACTCGGGTCACTGCTACATCAAAGTCCCTTATCGATCTTATAATGGTATCTTGTCCTAGTTTCATTCAAGATTCTGGTATCATATCACCATTTTGTAGTGACCACCACGCAACATTCGTGTCCCTTAAACACCAAGCGAATCCAAACGCCTGCTATACTCGTCAGATCTGGTCATACGACCAAATGACCCTTGATGGACTACTGAACTCCGTTGCAACAACAAACTGGGCCTCTCTTTTTCATACTGACGCAAATATCACAGCCAAAAACGTCACCGACCATCTTGGAGAAATAAGTCCGCGTCCCTCATAAAACGGTTACTATAAGACCCCGTGACAAACCCTGGATGAGAAATGACTTAAGGCGGCTGATGCGCAAACGTGATAGAATCCATAAAAAGGCCAAACAAACGGACTTTCCGCAACATTGGGAACATTTTAGAAGGGTACGCAATGAAACCATAACAAAAATTAGGTCTGCCAAAAAAGAATATGAAAGAAATCTTGACGAAAAAATATCCGAAATAGAATTTGTAAGCAAAGATTGGTGGAAATTGATAAAGAATTATATGAAAGAACAAAACTATACCACCCAGTTCCCAAATATTATCTTTAATAACAAAGTCTAGAGTGATCCAAAGGAAATAGCTGATGGTTTCAATGACTATTTTATAGATTGCACAGCATTGGATGACGATAATAAGGAACCACCCGTCATGCTCCTTAATAATAGAACACTTGAGAAAATCCACATATCTACCGATGATGTAAAACATATTCTGTTAAGCCTCGATATAAGCAAAGCCAGTGGTCCCGATAACGTGACCAACAAAGTCTTGAAATGCTTAGCCCCAGTCCTAGCTACTCCTCTGTCACGGCTTTTTAACAAATGCCTAAACGAAAAAGGGATGCCTCTGGTTTGGAAACGGGCAAATGTTGTACCCATACATAAAAAGGGAAATAAAAATGATGTAACTAACTATAGACCTATCTCCCTAACCAGCAACATAAGTAAAGCTTTTGAGAAATGTGTTTTCAAATATCTTTTCAATTTCCTACTAGATAATAATCTCCTTTCGAATCTTCAATCTGGCTTCCTGCCCGGTGATAGTACGGTGTACCAGTTGACAAATATTTATAATTTCATATGTAAAGCCCTAGACGAAGGTAAAGAAGTCCGCGCTGGATTTTGTGACATTACCAAAGCTTTCGATAGGGTGTGGCACAAAGGGTTAATTAGAAAGCTTGAAGCTACATGTATAGGGATTAGAGGTGACCTTCTTGGTTGGTTCCGTGACTATCTGTCTGATAGATATCAAACTGTCGTTATCGACGGTCATTCTTCTAAACCAAGATGCATTAAGGCTGGGGTTCCTCAAGGATCCGTTCTCGGTCCTCTACTTTTCCTCATCTATATCAATGATATTGTCACTGATATCAAATGCAACATAAGGCTCTTCGCGGATGACACGTCATTGTACATAACAGTTGAAAACCCCATTACTGCTGCAAATATCCTAAACTCGTCTCTGCAAAAAATATCCATTTGGGCTGAAACCTGGCTAGTATCCTTTAGTGTGGCTAAAACCAAAGCACTGTTGTTTTCAATGAAAAGCTCCCCCGATCCGGGTCCTCCACTAAACCTGGGAAACATACCTATCGCCGAAACCAACCAACATAAACATCTTGGCTTAACATTTCAGTCATCTGCACGTTGGTCTTGTCATATTCAGACACTTGTCGACAAAGTATGTCCAATGATTAATTGTCTACGCAGTCTCAAGTACAGACTCTCTCGGCGTTCTCTGAAAAAACTCTACTCCTCTTTCATTCTTCCCATTTTCGACTACGCCGACGTTATCTGGAGTAACTGCACACAGTACCAGTCTGAAATTCTTGAAGACCTGCAACTGGATGCATTGCGCTCTATAACCGGGTGTACTCGCGGAACTAGTCATGCTCTCCTGTATGAAGAAACTGGATTTCTGCCCTTGTTTGTACGCAGAAAAAGACACAAACTGCGCTTATTTTACAAAATGGTTAACGAAAGCACCCCAACTTATCTCTCTTCCCTTGTACCCCCTTCAGTTTCAAATTTAACTAGGTACCAACTGCGGAACAGCACAGATATTATAATCCCACATGCCAGAATCGTCCTTTACATGAACTCATTTTTACCATCGGTTATCCGCATGTGGAACTCTTTGGAATTAAATATTCGTGAATCAACATCATTCCCTTCTTTTTGTCATAAACTATCCAAAGACGATAAAGTGGTGCCTTCGTTTTTCTATATTGGTGAACGCAAAGCGCAGATTGTGCACTCGCGGTTAAGACTTGGATGTAGCTCGCTAAATGCGCATATGTACTCCCGGCATCTCTCAGAAGATCCATCATGTGCCTGTGGCCATGGTAATGAAAATCCAGAACATTTCTTCCTTTTCTGTCCCCGTTATGGTATAACTAGAAATAATTCATCTAACCTGCTCAATTACGACGTCAAAGCTCTATTATTTGGAAACCAAAACCTAAGCGACGAAGAAAACACACACATTTTTATCAGTGTCCAAACATTTATTTTGCAATCTGAGAGATTCCCCGAGTGAGTAGTCAACATACAAGTCCTAACTGAAATATCTTGCCATCTCTTATTTTCAATTTAACTTTATCACACCATGTTACAAATTGTATTTATGCGACATTCAATGGCATCAGTCAACACAGATATATACGTTGTTGCAATACACTGTGATAGTATTATTATATGTACATCTTAATCCATTATGATACATGTGGTAATTTTGAATTATTGTACTTTTTGAGCCTTCCGTCAATTAACTGATGTATATATATTCTCTCGGGAGAGGCGTTTGCATAGGCCTGGCCTGTTCGCCCATCCCTATTTCTTCATTGAAATAAATATATTGTTTAAACCACAAATGGAACACGATAATTTTATATATAATTATTATTATTATTATCTATGTAGTATCTTTAATTGTTTATTTTTCAATGTTTACTGACCTCCTCTCCTTATTTCTCTTATTGGGTTGTTTTTTCAGTAAATTGTCTGATGTATTTCATTGTATGTGGGAGACGCGCTATAAGCTTGACTTACTGCGCTCCCATCACTCTGGTGTAAAATAAAATAATTCAAACCAACTACATGTACTTCCTATGCAGATACAGTACTCCTTTCAATTGTCATTGACATTTAAAATACGGCACGGTTTCCCAATATGAAAAAATGTATTTAGTTGATTGCTTTTAGTCAGTATTTTCATGAAATTTGTCTTGAACTACAGGGCAAAATTCCAGTTTATTTTTTCGCTTGTACGAACAGGTTTACCATTGATATACGGTACTGATACTCAAATTGTATTGATGGAAGAAAAATGTCCGTCTTGGTCGCCATTATTCGAGAGAGAAGATTGAATGCGCTCATCATTTCATCTCATGGTGAATAGAATACTATGTAAACCAACATTGGAGACAAAATGCCAGAAAATATCAACAAAAAGTGACTGTAACCAGAAAGTTTGAGCTTAATACATGTTTATTGGAACATATCCCAACAAATTGAAATAAGTGATTTGATATATGCACCCTATGTCAGCAACATAATGACAACAGCATAATTGATAAGAGATATGGCTCTGCGGATGTCAATAATGAAAACCACCGAAACAATAACACAAAAAGCACACGATATAAAAAATATAAGCAGAAAATTAACTCGCTAAAGCACTAAATTAGTCATAAAATATGTGATTGACTTGGACACGACATATGTACATTCAGAGTGTCATTTCAGATATGATGAAACATTCTCTTCATTTCTGGTGGTGGGCGAGGCGATGGCGAGTCAGGTTACCGGATTGGACGTAGCCCCTTCCACATGTTTCACATACAAATGGCTTTTCTCCGGTGTGGAGGCGACAGTGTTTCCGCCAGGTCGAAGAGTCGCTGAAGGCTCGGGAACATACTGGACAGGAATATGGCTTTTCTCCGGTATGGATGCGAAGATGGGTACAGAGCTCCTGGAGAATCTCTTGCTACAGTGTTCACATCTGTATGGTTTCTCCCCTGTGTGGATACGTGTGTGATCTCGTAGGCCGGCCCTGTTCGTGAAGGTTTTCTTGCAGATCTTACATTTTGCTTTGCATCTATTCTTCTTGGGGGTTGGTTCAGTCTGGTTCTGTTGAGAAACGTTGGAGGCGTAACGGAGCGATGTCGGTCTCCTCTCTGTGTCTGGGTGAAACATCTCAGGGATAGGATGGGCGTCGATGTAGTCCACACCGTCGAATAAACTCCCAGAGAACCCATTCATGGTCGTGGTGGATGACAGAAAATCAGGGAATGTGCTGTACCCCGAGTACACATCTTCTTGAAGGAGGGGGCTGGCGATGCTATATGTCTGGGAAGGCTGGTGTTTACCAAGTAACATCTTCCCAATTGATTCGGCCTGGGCCATACAACTACATGTAGTTCTTGGAGGAATAGGAACGGAATGTACTGGGAATGGTATGGACGGGTAGACTGGCGTTGTCCGCATGATGATCGGAGTGACTGGCGTAGACAGGGAGCGGTTGTCGAAAGTGAAGACGCCGCTTTGCACATAAGCAGGAACAGGTAACCTGGAAATTGGAAACGAATGAATTTATTTATTTATTTTCAAAATAATATTTACGGCTACCGGTATATATAATATGATACTCTAAATTTGTCGATAATATGAAAGACTTGGTATATAAATCGTTGTACCAATCAACGCATAATTTAAGACAGCGTTAATTTCACTAATTGATTAAGGCATGGAGAAAACCATCCTGTACTACGACCCTGAAGATTCGTAGGAAACTTTTACCGCCGATTATCATGATTAGGTAGAAAAGTCAATGAACAATAAATTCGTACATACCACGTTGAATTGTTGGTGATATTCGTCGACAGGTCCATGGTAATTCCTGCGGGGGATGCTGGGTAATGCTGGTATTCTGTATACATGCAGGCAGATGTATTCACCGAGTACATGCTGAAAGAGAGAGAGAGAAAAATATTGAATGGTCGTATTTTAAAACCAACTTTACTGTACATGCGACTTGTCCCTTAGTAATCTTTTACATATTACAGATTAAAATACAACTTACATGTACCTTCTTCAAGATGCTGATGACAATGAGGAAAGATGCAAATTAGGCAGATAACGTATCTTATCGGCGATTCGAATATTGGTCACTGAGAATGGATACTCTATAGATTTGTCCGGTGTGATGTTCTACTTTCATAATGATTTCACCCTTCGTCCTCTGAAATTTATAATGCACTTGCGTCGATTGATTGAAATTGTAGCATAAGGGCCGCTTCCCATTCGGATTTCGCGGCCCATCAACTCAATGTTTTCTTTGAATTTCGCGGTACATTACTTTGTTTATTGAATATCTTTTCCAGCGCTAAATATATAAATAAATAAATAAATAAGTAATAAATAACAATGAGAGATTAGTAGGAAATATAAATAGAAGTAAATAAGAATCGCTATATGTACAAGTTCGTAAGTCTCTTTTTGGTTTTGGTTAAGTTATACTGGTAAATATGAGTTCACTGTAATCGCGTGTATGATTCCTTTGTCTTGGTACCCCTTTGAACGCACAAAGCCGTCCAGAAAAAACTGGGAGAACCATGGGTTGTTCAGGATTTTTCGGATCGACTTCACTAACAACGCCCTTGGGAACAGGGTGGGTTCTTCCAGAAATCTGTGCCTGTAACAATTGCCTGGAGTGTGTATTGGGGCACAGGACGGCAGGTCTACGTCCTATATTGCGTGAAAGTCAAAGGATCATATTCCGTGTTACGGCGTCAGTTCGGTGTCATCTATGGGGTAGCGTGTCGGTGTGGTTTAGGATGTGATGTTCTGGTTCCGGAGGTTTCTTGTTGTGCGGCGATGTTGGTATTCTTGTGATCGTCATCCGTCTTCTGTTTTCAGTCTTGTCCAGCCCGTCTTTGGTCTTCGGTGTGCCGTGAGGTGCTGTTTAAATTTTTTTGTCGTCGTCAGTGTTCTGTTTGTTGTCTGTTTGATGAGGACCTTCATCGTGTTCATCTCCATTTCTGAAAGTATAAGATGAAACACTGTGTAGTATTCATTTTTGTGAGTGACATTATCTGTGTGCGTGGTTGTTTCTTGGACGTGTGCTAATGATTTATGTCCTTGGTTGTTGAATTGGTAGCAGCCTTTAGGTTTTGGAGACGAATGTGGTTACCGGCCCACACGGAACATGGTATCTCCGGTGCCCACATTGCCTATTTTATTGCGAAAGATAGATTTTTGGCCAATATTGTCGCAGGGATGTTGATTGGTTTTGGCCACCGATTTTTGAGACTAATGTGGCAACCGGCCCACACGGAACATGGTATCTCCGGTGCCCACATTGCCTAATTTTATTCCAGAAGAGAAATTTTGGCCAATGCTGACATTGTTAGTTAGTGTTGCGCATGCACGGGGGCAGTGTTATATACTGGAATAATAGCCAGCAGTTTTTATAAAATCTATTAAGGACTGGAATACCTGTTTTCTAATGGGAGGCTTAGGGTTTAATATCGCTGGTAATGTTAAGGGAGTGTTGAATTTTTTTAATTCGTTTCTAAGTGTCTCGCGTTGTGGGTAGTGTTTAGGGCATTCAAGTAAGACATGTTCTATTGTTTCTTCTACATTGTTGCATGCGGTACAGAGGGGTGAGGTGTTTTTCAGAAGCATGGACAGATGTGATTTAAGTCCGGTTTTGCCTAGTCTTAATTTGGTGATTATGCGGTCATCACGTTTATTGTCTAACTGGAATCCCTGGACTTGTCTTTTCTCTCCATCAAGGATCTTATGTAACCACCGTCCACGTTCTTCTTCGTTTCATTCCTTTTGCCACTTGCTATCTGTTTTGCGTCTAATGATAGTGTTGAGTTCTTTATATCCTAATCCTATTGGCACATCGTGTGTAGCTTTAGCAAGACTGTCTTTGGCAGGTTTGTCGGCTGCTTCGTTACCTCTGATGTTGACATGTGCGGGGACCCATGCTAAAATGGCGTCTATACCCTCGTTGTGTATTTGTGTACATATACATTCTACTTTGTGTATGAGATCAGGTCTACTGTCAGATATAGAATTGTTAATGGATGTGAGTCCACTAAGGGAGTCACTAAGTATCACCGCACGGATTGGGTTGTGCTCGATGATCCATTCGAGAGCCTTAATTATAGCAATCAGTTCACTAGTGTATACAGACATATTGTCTGGAAGTTTGAAACCATTTTGTATGTCGAGCTCAGGTATAACAAAAGCTGATCCTGTGTTATTACTTGTGTTTTTCGATCCGTCTGTATAGATTTTTATGTAATTTTTCAATTAACATTGGAAGTCACTGGGGTCTTATATGTAGGGCCGTCACGTTACCGGAAATAACGTCACAGGAAGTGACCCGGATGTAGCCTTTGACCCGGATGTCACGTGACCGGATGTGACGTCATCCGTGATCCGGATGTAGCCTTTGACCCGGATGTGCCCGGCATGTCACGTGACCGGATGTGACGTAATCCGTGACGTCATCGCCACGTCACGCCACGACCCTCATTTCGGACCCTTAATTTTACTAATGAATTTCACGGCTTCCTACTACTGGCAGGTTCGGAGACATCCGCCATGGGACGGTTTTGGTTCGAACGATGCTTTATTGCATTTTTCTTGCAAGTGGGAGCGCGTTAAGACGAGCTTATAACTGCGTCTCCCACAATGAACTACATTAAACAATGCAGTACACTTCGGGACTAAACATGGACGAACAATTATGATGCACGGCGTGAAGAGAAAACATAGATATAAGGTGGATTATAAGGGTCGGTTTTGATAGACGAAAAATGACATGGGATGATGGTATAATGGTTGAGACGTATGAAATAACCTCGACCGTGAATATGAACCTACAGATTTCAGTTCATTGCTGACAACGATACCATATTTTGTCGCCGAAGTTTCGGACACTTAACGAACCGCCAAAAGTTCCGCCATTCTTTATCTCAGGATCTGGATATTCAACTTACAGCCGGATAAACTGGCGCGGAATTGCTAAGAACCACCTCGTGGCCTCCGGTGTAGAAGGTTACAATGATGGTGGAAAAAGCCACCCTGCTTCACTGGAAGGACAGACGATCTCGTACATGATGAAACCTGCTGACGATAAGTATGCCTTTTCCATGCTAACCATGGAAAAACTGTTTCCTTGCGGTAAATGTGTGTGCAGAACGTTGCCGATGTCCGGTGAAACCATAGACCAGTACATCTCTAAATGGCGTGTCCTAATTTGGGCGGAAGACATGATCAGAGATCAACTGATTGAAACAACTGTTGAGTCTCGTATTTGTGAATAATTTGTAATTTCTTCGAATCAGATCTTACACTGGAAAAAGCAATTACTTTGGTTAAACAAGCTGACATAGCTTTACTAGAGTCTCTGCCTATCACGAGTTACCCCCACACCCGGAAATTTTGAATCGGTGCACCTTTACAATGCCGGTTGGTCTTCTCTTTACACTACAAGGTCATTTTAATGTGCTAATCTTTCTGGTAGCTTTCGAAAGGTGGTTTAAACAATATTTTATTCCAACAATGTAATGGAATGGGATCGGTGAACAGGCAAAGCCTATATTAACACCTCTCCCCACATAAAGTTACATTGAATAAAGTTAATAAATATATACATAATATACTTCACAGAGAGTGATAGAATTGAACTGTGGAAGCTGACATAGCTTTACTAGAGAATTCGAAAGGTGATAGATATCATCTATCATGCAGGGAGTTTTTGCTTTCTGGACAATTTTATTGTGGCTGGGAAAACGGAATCTCAGCGCGACGCCAGACAACGAGAAATGCTTTGTCCGCTGGAATTTAACCTGCATCCCGACAAATGTCTTTTCGAACGGACCTCCGTCGAGTGGTTCAGATTTGTTATCTCCCAAACAGAAATTCAGATGAGTTCCGAAAACAGCGAGGCCATTACACATGTACACCCCCGTCATGGATGTGAAGGAGATCCATCGGCTACTTGGTCTGTTCAACCAGTAAGCTAAATTAGTGAGAAATGTAAGAGACGGGAAAAAGTCTGACGAAGCCTGTCGATTAAAAAAGCAACCATATGATTCAACATGGAAGCCTTTCTCGGTAACTCACACACAGGCTAGAATACGAAGGATTCTTGGTATCTCAACTGCACTTTTATTGAAGATGTTCATATGGAAACTCTTCGAGTGTTCATGTCGAAAATATATGAAGTAAGATCATAGCCCCTAGCTCCGGCTTTAGCGGAATTAGACACGCTAGCTCGGAAGCTGTGATGAAAAATAATTAACTCATCTGATGTTAACTCTACCAGCCCTGGGACATGAGCACAGAGTTATGGATAAATTCAAAATGGCAGACATGTAGTGTACAAAAAGTGATGTTTTCGAGATTTTTGTTCCAAAGTTCGTGCCTTTCTGCAGGAAAAAGTGGACAAAACTATTTTATTTCACATCAGGTTATTATTCCTCTAATTAATCATGCAGTTTTTGCGAATAAACCAAATCGAAAAATCTGACGGAAAATTCGGCAAAAAAAAATGTCTTTTTAAAAAAGATGTCACTTTGGACGTTTGTTTTTACATTACATTTTCTGGTATTGACCCAAGTTTCAGCTCCTTTGCTCAAGACGTAAAAACAAAAACAAAATATGTAGGGTGTAGAAATGACTCCACCTATCCCGGCCTGGACAGGTTTCAAAAAGCGCCAGATAGGTTTAATATATGAGCATCGAAGGCGTCCGATGGAGTAAACACCTGAACATGGGGCAAACAGAAAAAATAACCTGTTTTTCATACCAAACTATGATAGCATGACAGTGCTTACTGGCAAGGCTCTGCAAAGACATGGATAACTATGTTCGCAATTATATTCCATTTGCGTCCAGCGACAAGTCTGCAAAGCGACCACTGCTTCCTTAGACCTCAGGAATCCCCACCCTACCTAGCAAGGGCCAGAGTCCTGCATGACTGAAACTGTGATATCTTCAGGAGTATTGACATTCTGAACTCTAGATTTGGCGGCCATGTGGGATACCTAAACGGCGATATTTTCGTGGGTTTTTTTATGCAAAAACTTTTTCAGATCGGATAATTTATTTCCTAATTTATTATGTAGATTTATTTATTAAATAAAAAATTCGGAAAATCTGACCGAAAAATCTAATAAATTATTAGAAAATGACGTAAATGTGATGTTATTGGATTAGTTTGCATCTTCTGGTAGAGCTTGCCCCCATCGCTTATTGTGTGGGGTTTCAGACTCCTAGCTCAAACCGTAAGAAACATATTTAGTTCGGAGTAGGGGATACGGTATTAGAAGAGAGGTATAAAAATAGAGATATCTGGTGAAAAAGGTTTCTTTATAGCATAGAAAAAGGGCAACAAATAAGAATCATTCTTCACACTGCCCTTAACGGCTTCTGTGTGCATTTGGAAAGTGGATATCATGCCACAAAATGTTGCTTTGGGGTCGTATTTTTTCCATATTTACCGATAGCTGGAGCCTGTTGAGCCTAATTGAAATATGGTTTCCGGACAATATATTTGAACCACTTACAGAATTTTTCAGATCTTGATTCGTGGATATATTTTCACCCGATGTCACGTCCGTTTGCTTTCCATTCACAAATAACCATAGGCGGTACCACCTGGAGGCCATCATGAAATTTTCTTTAAAATTAGAATGACCTCAAATTCTTCCAGTGCGGAACCCTTGCCACAATTTTTCGCTTGTGATTTTGTTTCGTCAAAATATCCCACCTGGAGAAAGTTCGTTTCTGCAGAATAAGTTGAAACGACGTATTTATTCTAATTTTAGAATGTGAATACCTTGTCATAATTATCTTTAGAAAAGTGAATATTTCCTTTAATTCAAGTGCAAATGGAATGCCTCTAAATCTTCGATCGTATTAGATAATGTGTACACCCTATCATAGCGTACTAAAATGAAAGTACTCAAAGTACTGATGTCTGGATCGCCAATAATGGATTTAAAGTTTCAAAACGTTTCAGCTGGCATGTTTCAGTCGATAGCAGATGTATGGATAAATGTGGAGATTTTCTCCAATTTGTGGACGAGTCTGTTTGGGAAATCACAACTGGAACACAGTTTAGTCTTCAAGGAAGTGAAGGCGGTTCATTTAGAAATATGCTAGGTCTTCATGGTAGCAAGAAACTATCTACAGTAATATGGTTAAAAGTGGATCGTCTGCGTCAATGTCTTCTACCAGTTTTTGCGAGCAGATTTTCATAATTCATGCAATTTTATTGTGACAAAGCGACAAATATGCGAGGAGACTGGATAGTTTTATTAATGTGTTTTTATTTGTGTAGCACAGATATTTGCAAGAGCTGCATGAGTTTGTTAAGTCCCCATTACTTATATGCCTGCATGGTGTTTATAGTAAATTTGTTTGTTGACAACGTGCGAAAATTCCTGTTGTTGTTGCTGTATGATCATTGCGTATATAATTTAGTTTGAAAAAGTTTGAACACCACCAACAACAAAACTTTTCGAAAGCGGTACCTGACAAATTCTGTTGTTTCCACGTTCGAAAAGTTTTGTTGTTGTTCAAACTTTTTGAAACTAAATTATATTCGGAGAGCCGAGTCCCCCGGAATACATAAATTTGCAGTGGACAGGATCCGGTCAAGTTCACAAGACGAGAAAAATGTAAATACTATTGTTGTTGCTTCGACACATATCTCCTCTGGAAATATATTCCATGCAGTATGCGTACACATTAAAATAGTAACGAACGCCGACTTCACGGGAAAGGACGTACGAGTGTTGAAAACTGGTGTCTTCATAATCCCAGAACCTGAACCTGTCAAGTGCGACAGTCGGATCAAGGAACAAGATTTGCAACGTATGATCGTACAGCAACATTAACAGGGATTTTCGCACAAATTGTCTCTCCAACGCTATCGTTGTCAACAAACAAATTACGAACTATAAACACCAGCCATATATATTATAAGTAATCTGACTTACCGCAAACTCAGACAGATGCAAAAAGCGGACAGACGGCAAACACGAGGTGGGCAGCTTACCATATTACCAGGTCATCGATTTACATTTACAACAGTCTACGGTGACAGCACAGTGCTGGCATGAGTTATCGCCTGGTGGGCGCTGAGAACCGGGTTTGGGCCGATCGCCCGGAACCAAAGAACAAAAACATAGTCCACGGATTTAAGCAATCCCTGGGCGAAGAAATGAATATGAAATACACTCAAATTCAGATTTCGTTTTATTTCTAGTTCACATGAAACGATTACGACTGTTTTTTTCTTCATTTTCTGGTTAATACCCTGATATAAGACTCAACACAGTGAAAATCACTGGCGGAGTGATACAGGTTAACCCAGGGTCATCACATTATAGTGCACGTACACATTTGTATAAATTTCGTGAGTGGCAGCATAGTCTGGTCGACACCGCTACGCGGTGGCGATCCAGACAAAAATTAGAAGTTTTTAATGATTTCCTGATTTTTCATTCACACTGACCTTTGACCTCGACCTACATTTAGCATGCAACACATCGTCTCCCCCTAGGGCATCCACTCGCCAAAAATTAGAACTGTAGATAGAAAACTGTCAATGATCAATGATTTCCTGATTTTAGGCAACAGGTACCTTTGACCTCTGACCTCGATCTGAATTTCGGCACGCGACACATCGTCTCCACCTGGTGTATCCACTCACAAAAAACTGCAACTGTGGATAGAAAACATTCAGAGATATAGACCGGACACGAACACTTCAGCGATTTCCTGTTTTTCAGGCCAGTGACCGTTGACCTCTGACCTCGACCTTCATTTTTGTACGCGACACATCGTCTCCCCGTAGGGTATTCACTCACCAAAAATTGGAACTGTAAATAGAAAACTGTTCCAGATATAGACCGGACACGGGGGACGGACAGACGGACGGACGGGCGCACGGACAGACGGACAGACGGACGGAAACCGCCATCACATAATACGTCCGCCTTTTTGGCGGGCGTATAAAAAGGAGTCAGCCGAACTACTGATTGGGGAGAACATGGACCAACCACTGTTACAGTTATAAGAGTGGATGGATTTGAGACAACAGTCTACTTTAACAGACTGTACTTTTTAAGTATTATTTCCAAAGTAGGTCATGTTTGTGACATCATATATATTTTCTAGGTCAAATAACTCCAAATAACAATCTCTCTTCAACATGCATGGAAAGGGAAGTTAACTGCAGTTTCTTGTCTCAATTTGAGCTGTTATCAAAGCTCACTTTTGAAAACTGGTTAAAACATGAAGCTGCGCTATATATAAACCCCTCGGCTCTGTAAGGGTGTCTCTACCAATTGATTGGCTTGTGGGAAGAAATACTTACCCCTGGTATTGTAAGTGTACTTTCTTTGAAAAAAAAAGAAAAAGTTTTCCTCCCCTTAAATTAATTTGTTTCTGGAATAAATACATACACTATAGATATACGTTTGTTCTTCGCATTGTGTAAAAGAATAAATCAATACATCAGTCATCCAATCAATAAATAAATGTGATAGTATACAAACATGATATAGAAATTATATGCAAACTTAACATAGGAAGTAGTGGATTTTATTAGACAAGGGGCATAACTCTGCAAAATACTTTCTGACATGACTCATTTTCGATAGGCATCTAGTTCAGGTCAAGAGAAACAACTGCATCACATTAGGATGTTGTATATGGAACGGTTCTGAAATGATCACAATAACAAATCATAAATGGACAAGGGGCATAACTCTGCAAAATACTTTCTGACACGACTCATTTTCGATAGGCATCTAGTTCAGGTCAAGAGAAACAACTGTATCACGTTAGGATGTTGTATATGGAACGGTTCTGAAATTATCACAATAAATCATAAATGGATTTTTATTTGTAAAAAGGGGCATAACTCTGCAAAATATTGTCCGAGATGACTCATTTTCGATAGGCTTCTGATTTACGTGAAGATAAATAGATGTAACAAGTTTGGTTGCCATTCATGAAACGGTTCTGTAGATATCGCGGTAACGGACGTACGGCCGTACAGACGTACGGACAGCCGTACATGATGACGACAATACCCCTAGCTGTGCTCCACATAAGGGGCGTATTGGCGTAATTTACGCCTACAAAAAGCTCAAAAACGCATGCATGCTGAAATCTAGGCGTAACAAATACGCCCGATAAATAGCTGATACGCCTTATCGCCAAAATCAATGCGTAAAATTTCTCTAATAAACGATGCCGTCAATCCGTTGACTCGGTCTCCTGATCTCAGCAAGGCATATCAAGGGAGACAAATCTGTCTCCGGGGGTGTTTTACGTTGTTGTCATATAGTTCATCAGCAATACCCTTGCACGGAGACTGGAGAGCTTGCCGGAAACAGTACCGTTGCTATAGTGAGCAGCCATTTTTTTCACTGCAGCAATCACATCATGTGTGATTCGGTTAAAGATGTCCGGGACACGCAAAATAACCTCCTTTTTTGCCAAATCTACCGAGGAGACGGTGCAGAATTTAGTGCGGAGGATTATAGACTCTATAGTCACTGGAGTTGTAGAACTATGCGCAAAAACTTCAGGCAAGAAACTACACAGTGGTGCGGAATTGTGTGGAAACACACAACGGGAGTGGCTTTCCAAGTATCCATGGCTGACTATCAATACTCCTGGTATGACAAGCGATACTCCTTCGAACAAATTTGGAGGAGTATAGTACTCCTCATAAAAAAAAATTATCTGGAGCACTGCCCTAGGCCAAAGTTGGCCGAGGGGTAAAAAAGGAGGTCAACATGTAGTAGGTAGTATCCCGAAGGTATTTTTTCAACTTTTCGCAAAAATCTCTGTTATTATTGTCCTGTAGTGTAGCCTTCTATACTCTCATTATAACTTATATTTATTTTGACATAGTCACACAAAAAATTGTGAAATATCTGTTATACTTTTCTCCAGAATTCTGTTTTACAAATGTAAAAAGATGTGTCCCAGTTTGACCTATTATGGGGTACTCTGGGACACCCACTGGGGTGCGATGGGACAATAATCAAAATACATTTTATAAGGAATATATACTAATATGTTTCATAGGAGTTTAGAAGATTCAACAGCAGTGGTTAAGTTAGTTTGTATTTTCGTGTTATTCTCATCCCAACGAAAGCATTTGACTTTGAAATTGTCAGTAAAACTCATCAAATCTGATCTATAGGATTAGCAATTACTACCATCTAGGAAACAAAATAATGCACTTTGATGGCAACAGAATGAAAGGAAATTTCACCATTTGATTATGATTGTCCCAGTGTGCCCCAGCAAAAGTGTACCAGTCTGCCCCAGGTCTATGATATATTCCTTTTCATGGAAAAAACTAATACATACAGATGAGCTTGTATGATATTCATGATATTGCCTTCATGATATTGAGATCACGACTCTCACGTATTGTGGAAGCCATGCCAATATTTTGACAGCGACAAGCCCTCTTACCGCATCTCTCAAAGGAACTTTTCCCCATCTTTATTACAGTCAACATTCCAGTCAAAATCGGAAACAATTGAACGGTGTTTTTACGTTTAATGCCATTCTAGGCAGCTTGATCTCTTTATATACTCATGACGATATATTAAAGCATGGTCTTATCAGTGGGATATTAACAACATTTACAGGGATTTATTTGTTAATTATTTGAAGGTACATGTATCAGTGAACAAATGTTTGCAATCAGTTGACGAACCTTACTAAACAATGGAGGATATCCAAAAATCTGTTCACTCTCAACTCAGAAATTAACATATTATTAGAGCTGTTTTGTTGTCCGTTCATTGTTAGTTTTGCCGTTTACATGAACGTTTGAAAAGGGAGACAGCTCATATTGCCAAGTCTCTTCCGTAAAAGTGATATTCATTGGTCATTGTTGGTTGGCCTGTGCAGAGCGCCCCCTTACGGCCAAGAGGCACGAAATATGTGGTGTGAATCAGCGGGGGGAACAAGGAGAGTAGGGACGTCAGTGATACAAGCTATTTATCAGCGTAACAGCTGAGATCTACATGTATACTAAATCGATATAATTAAAGTGTACCTTTGTCCATCCTCTCTCAGTAGTAACAAAACAGCAATGAAGTAGCGTTGAAAACTTGTCATAACAAACTATCATCCTCAGTCCTAAAGATTTACTTGGACTGCTCAAAAACAATTTTTGTGCCCGTAATTTTTTGTCCGTAATTTTTTTTACCAATGATAGGTAACTTGTAATCAGTATAGAAGTTGTATGGGGGTGATAGCTTTCTTCTGATAATAATGTAATGTGCCTTCTGTTCTTAACATAGAAGCTAGACGACTTGTCCCACTGTGTCCCAATCTCCCAGATATTGGACTGGTCAGCTATAGATGGTCTGGGCAGCCACCAAGCCCACCAGTGGTCCCAGGGTATAGATATCCCGTCTCATCAGCATCAAATCCTGATGGTAGTTAGAAACAAGTGTGGGTAATGAATGTATTGGTCCATAGAGGCCAGGATGCCGCTAGAGCCCTAAACTCATGAGCTAAGACCTTGGAGAGTGTAGCTATATACCTCCACAGATATGTCTGTGCATGCAAAATGGATTTTTTGGACAGCCAGAAAGAAATCATATTTGCTTAAATATGGGGCCGAAAGGGATAAACAGATGCACCTGCCGTGCTCTCTGCTCATCGCACCAGAGAGCTCTCACAGGGCACATATTCTGTATATCATTTACATCTGCTAACAAGGATGACGCTGTGGAAATGAGTGATACAGAGATTGGTTCTTGGAGACAAACTCAGTGAGTGTAGACACGTCACCCAGTTCCACTGCAGGTTATATCTCATAGACCTGAAGTCCAGTGCATGGATTTCTGAATGCCATTAGCCCATGCAAATGCAATTAGAAATTTATACGGAGATACAATACATGTACTTAATATGACAATGCTGCGAGGTTCGAAGCCGAGGTTGACTGTCGATGGAACAAGTTGCATGTCATGCAAAAGGAAATCCACTGTCTGATGAACAGAGATACTGGATGGAACAATTCCTCGCCCAGAAACCAGGCGGCAAAGATCTTCCACTTGTTCTGGTATTACCACTGTCGTTGAAGCTCCAATGGACCTGACCATCCTTTCGGATGCTTCAACAGAAAACCCAGTCTTATTGAGCTGTTGCTGTCCCACACTGATTGATTGATTGATTGATCTTTATTCACCAATATAATTGTAATTTACACTCCGATGAAATATGATCATAGAAGGAAAAAAGAACAAGGAGAGGTTATGTTTGATCACATAAGCTATTGGCGGGAATAAAACCCCATGGGGCTTGTTCTATCCCACAATAATTCAGAGGGCTGCACATTAACATAGCATTGAGAAAACAGACTTTCATGGTGAATAGGTATAAAATTTGTTGCAATGTGGAACTTGGAAAAGAGTCAGACTTGTAAAATATATGAGGTAAGTTTCGACTTGAATAGAGAAGCCGTTTGGATGCATTTAAGCAGAGGAGGCAATTTGTTCCACTCTCGTGGTCCAGTAATTTTTACGGTATAGTACGATAGATTAGAATAGTAAAACGGTCTATATAAGTTATGTAGTTGGCCCCTGGTTTGATAGCGATGTACATCAGATAACTTGGTAAAATAAGTCTGATAATTTAAGGGTAATAGATCATTACTGTAGACAAATCTGTGCACCAAAAGAAGAGAGGTATATTGGTTTAACTTTTGTAAAGGTAAAATGTTAAATTCCTTGAATAATGGTTGTGTATGAGCTAGCTTATCCGAAAAGGTAATTGTCCTTATTGCGCGCTTCTGTAATAGGATTAACGGATTTAGGTGAGTGATATATGTATTTCCCCATAATATGTTACAATAATTTAGGTACGGAAAAATCATAGAATAATATAATATAAATAACGTCTTCTTGTTCAGCGAACTTTTGACGTGGTTAATTATGCCTATGTTTCTAGATACCTTATTGCATATAATTAATATGAGATTTCCAATTTAATTGGTCATTGATATAGAGGCCTAGAAATTTAAATTGATGGACAAGTTCAATTTCAGTGCCAGAAACAGATAGTGTGGGTGTATTGTTGCCGGGTCTGTATGTATTTGGTTTAAGGGCGAATCTAAATAGTCTGTGAATGCAGATGCTGTAGTCGGTATTTCTGAAGCTAGATTGGATGCAACAGAAGTGAAATATTGATTAAATTTATTAGCTATTGTAACATTGTCAGATACAGCTTTGCCATCAATTGTGAAAAGTGTGTTTTTGGTTTTTTGTTTCTATTCAGGAGTTGGCTCAGCACTCTCCATGTCCCTTTGATATCTTGGTTGCATTCATTAAATTTTCTGTCAAAATAGTGTTTTTTAGATAATCTAATAGCATGATTAAGCTTATTTCTATAAGCTCTGTATTGGACACGAGTGCTGTCATCCTGGGTGATAAGATGCTGCCGATATAGTTTATTTTTTTTCATGAATGGATCGTAATATTCCAAGCGTAATCCAAGGCTTAATAATTTTCCTTACTGAATGTTTATGAGTAGATAAAGGGAAGCATTCATCATAGACATATTCAAATTTTGAAAGAAAACTTTGCAAGGGTATATTCGGGTCATGACTAGGATGTATATCAGTCCAGTTAATTTCTTTTAGTTTTTGTACAAAGTTATCTTTTTGAGGACCAGTGAATTTACGGTAAGTTATATTGTTTAAGGAAGGTTTAGGAACAGGCTGTGTATTAAGAAAGTGAAATATCGGGAAGTGGTCAGTGATATCAGTTAAAAATATGCCGGACAACAGATTATCATCATGAAAATTTGTAAAAATATTAGCAATGAGTGTCGATGAACGTTCTCTAACACGGGTTGGTTTAGTAATTTGAGGGAAAAAATACTGAGACTCGAGTTCTAAGAATTCCTTAGATGGTGTGTGCCGATCCGTTTTAAAGAGATCAATATTGAAGTCGCCCATTAAAATACAATTTTTCTTATCAACATTCACCTTTTTCAGAACAGAAAGTAAATTCTGATTAAAAATATTAATATTTTTGTTCGGAGGTCAATAAAACAAACCAACAAGATATTACTTTTTATCCCAGATTAGTTCTACAAATAAAGCTTCATACTCATCATTCTCGTCACAATGAGAGAGATCATCTCTTATTTTGCATGATGTAATATTTTCGTGAATATAAAAGATCAACTCGCCTCCCCTTTTATTTTTCCTAGAGGATGTAACTGTTTTGTAACCGGGGATATCATATAATTTCTCAGTTGTGGGATTTAACCAGCTTTCCGAAAAGCCTAAGACAAAAAAATTGTGCTTAAGATTATGGATAAATCCTGTGACTTCTGTAAAATGCTTCTTGAGACTTCTAACGTTCAAATGAAAAAAGGAAAGTGTACTATTATTGCTAATGGAGGGCAGAAGATCAGTTTCTTCAATAAAAGAGGTGTCTGTATAATATTTTGACTGGTGAACATTAATATCATTCCAGTGAGCAATTTCCAAATCGTTATCATCTGTGAGAACTTTAGAATGGTCAATATCGTTCAACTCGATCGGATTAAAACATAAATTCAAGATTAATTGGGATATCCAGAAGACAGGATTCAATTGTATGTTCTGGTATATCTGCATCAAAAAAAGGAAGATAGGACGCGAGGTTTGGGTGTAGAACTGCCTCCTCAGTGACATTATTGCTATCCATATTCAAAGTTTTCCATACAATTTGGCTGACCAAATTCCACATTACATTTAGAACAAATTAAATGAAATATATACAAAAAGCGAACAAAAAACATATTTACAAATATATAACAGGACAAGGAGGAGTGATTTAGCATGACACGTCAACTGTAACAGCGACGCTCAGTGGCTGGAATGTTGGCAGATCGTCAGTTTGTTAATATATTATATACATGGTTTGCTGATGTCGTGAAATGTCATGCGTTCCCGTGCTATCGCTGAACTCAGCAACACGGGAACCCTTAATTGGCATCCCACGAGACCTGCATGCCTCCAGTCAGAAAACAGCATGACTATTTAATAATTAACTAGTCAATAATGAAAGTACTCAAAGTACTGATGTCTGGATCGCCAACAATGGATTTAAAGTTTCAAAACGTTTCAGCTGGCATGTTTCAGTCGATAGCAGATGTATGGATAAATGTGGAGATTTTCTCCAATTTGTGGACGAGTCTGTTTGGGAAATCACAACTGGAACACAGTTTAGTCTTCAAGGAAGTGAATTTGTGAAGGCGGTTCATTTAGAAATATGCTAGGTCTTCATGGTAGCAAGAAACTATCTACAGTAATATGGTTAAAAGTGGATCGTCTGCGTCAATGTCTTCTACCAGTTTTTGCGAGCAGATTTTCATAATTCATGCAATTTTATTGTGGCAAAGCGACAAATATGCGAGGAGACTGGATAGTTTTATTAATGTGTTTTTATTTGTGTAGCACAGATATTTGCAAGAGCTGCATGAGTTTGTTAAGTCCCCATTACTTATATGCCTGCATGGTGTTTATAGTAAATTTGTTTGTTGACAACGTGCGAAAATTCGGGATCAGATAATCGACTGAAATTTTTTGAATTCGACTGAAAAAACGGAAACTCGGTAGGTTATTTGTTGATAGCTCGCTTAATACTGGTTCTGACATTGTAAAGTTTCCGGAGTAGCTGAAGAGATTCTCTTTTCAAAAATATATAGTTTGATGACAATTTATTTTATATTTTTGAGATAGATATCAACTGAAAAAATCGTGTCGACTTCGCTGAAATTTTTTCTGGACCGACGGACATGCGTTTTTTCTTGTCCGGAAAATTATTGCGTGAACTGACTGAAATACTTTTAGGTTTCCGGAATGCTCTACTTTTATACGAATAAAATGATATAAAATATATGCATGTACCTTCTACCGTTTTCCGTAAAAGGGTTCGCTGAAAAAAACCCGATTGAAAATCACAACATTTTCAGCTGAATCTGCCGTAAAACGGATTAGTGAAGCGAGTTAAAAACTCGGATTTGGAGACGGACTTGATTCCGGAAACCTAAAAGTATTTCAGTCAGTTCACGCAATAATTTTCCGGACAAGAAAAACCGCATGTCGGTCGGTCCAGACAAAATTTCAGCGAAGTCGACACGATTTTTCCAGTTGATATCTATCTCAAAAATAAAAAATAAATTGTCATCAAACTATATATTTTTGAAAAGAGACAGCTACTCAGCTACTCCGGAAACTTTACAATGTCAGAATCGAACCAGTATTAAGCGAGCTATCAACAAATAACCTACCGAGTTTCCGTTTTTTCAGTCGAATTCAAAAAATTTCAGTCGAATACGCCGTCCCGAAAATTCCTGTTGTTGTTGCTGTACGATCATTGCGTATATAATTTAGTTTGAAAAAGTTTGAACACCACCAACAACAAAACTTTTCGAAAGCGGTACCTGACAAATTCTGTTGTTTCCACTTTCGAAAAGTTTTGTTGTTGTTCAAACTTTTTGAAACTAAATTATATTCGGAGAGCAGAGTCCCCCGGAATACATAAATTTGCAGTGGACAGGATCCGGTCAAGTTCAGAAGACGAGAAAAATGTAAATACTATTGTTGTTGCTTCGACACATATCTCCTCTGGAAATATATTCCATGCAGTATGCGTACACATTAAAATAGTAACGAACGCCGAATTCACGGGAAAGAACGGAGTGTTGAAAACTGGTGTCTTCATAATCCCAGAACCTGAACCTGTCAAGTGCGACAGTCGGATCAAGGAACAAGATGAAAACTGGTGTCTTCATAATCCCAGAACCTGAACCTGTCAAGTGCGACAGTCGGATCAAGGAACAAGATTTGCAACGTATGATCGTACAGCAACATTAACAGGGATTTTCGCACAAATTGTCCCTCCAACGCTATCGTTGTCAACAAACAAATTACGAACTATAAACACCAGCCATATATATTATAAGTAATCTGACTTACCGCAAACTCAGATAGATGCAAAAAGCGCACAGACGGCAAACACGAGGTGGGTAGCTTACCATATTACCAGGTCATCGATTTACATTTACAACAGTCTACGGTGACAGCACAGTGCTGGCATGAGTTATCGCCTGGTGGGCGCTGAGAACCGGGTTTGGGCCGATCGCCCGGAACCAAAGAACAAAAAAATAGTCCACGGATTTAAGCAATCCCTGGGCGAAGAAATGAATATGAAATACACTCAAATTCAGATTTCGTTTTATTTCTAGTTCACATGAAACGATTACGACTGTTTTTTTCTTCATTTTCTGGTTAATACCCTGATATAAGACTCAACACAGTGAAAATCACTGGCGGAGTGATAACCCAACGTCATCACATTATAGTGCACGTACACATTTGCATAAATTTCGTGAGTGGCAGCATAGTCTGGTCGACACCGCTACGCGGTGGCGATCCAGACAAAAACAAATATACTAAGTGGAGTGTTCTTTGAGGAACTACAGCTGATCGCTGCTTGCAAATCAAAAATATTAACATTATCTGAGCAACTGTCATCAAAACTGCCCGAGTAGGTTCTAAGCAATCTAGAAGAGAAATATTGACCATTGAGAATGAAATATTTGGGCAGATCTTGGAATACAAGATAGTCATTTGTGGTATTACTCTGTTTCCTAATATGCTTATACAATTCATCTCCACAAAATAATATATTATCCAAAGTTTGTTGTGTCGATGGAGTTACGTAATTATTCATCACTGTAAAAGCGTGAAAGCAAATACAGTTCGCCATACACTGTTTACCTCGGGACATAGCTGAAAATATGGGAGCTCCTTGGTGAAAGGAACCATGAACGATATTTGTGATGCTAAAAGGATGTAAAGCTTGCATAGCTTGTGGAGAAGGGCCAGGATTTGTTTCTACATCATTTGCCATCTTTATAAGACCAGGCAAATAGTATCTACAGACAATTAATTGCATGATCCAGAAGCTTGCAAAATATGAACATCTAGACCGGGATGCTTCATCTTCACTGTAAAATCTGTAATTTGATATCACTTTTGTAATCCATTGATGCAAAAACGCATAGATTATTGGTAACATAAGGACTGCTAACTTAGATTGTCTGACTTTAAGATTTGTGCAATGAATGCCGATTCTTTGCCTGTATTGATCTAAAGAAATCCCCATTGTGGTACTAAAAATTGATGCAGAAATATGCTTCTATGTCAAATAGAGAACCACTAGTATCAACTGGTAACTTGTTTCAAAGTATATTCAATAACACGTATGTCCCAGTCCGTTCAATCAGTAAGTTCAGCTCAAAGTCTCGAATAAAATATGTTCAGATGTTCAGAGCTTGAAGTATGTAAAACAGTGGAACTCCAAGTACATTCACCTCCAAAGTCTTCAAAACGTACGTTCAACTTCAAGTACGCTCACCGCCTGGTAGTATGTTCAACTCCAAGTATGTTTGGCTCCAAGTGTGTTCAACTCCAAGTATGTATGTTCAACTCCAAGTATGTTCAGCTCCAAGTATGTTCAACTCCAAGTATGTTCAACTCCAAGTATGTTCAACTCCAAGTATGTTCAGCTCCAAGTATGTTCAACTCCAATGTCTCCAATAATTATGTTCAACTCCAAGTATGCTCACCACCAAGTCTTTGTATGTTCAACTCCAAGTACGTTTAACTCCAAAGTCTTGAATAAAAGTTCAATTACGTTCACCTCCCAAATCTTTAATAAGTAGGCTTTGTCAACTCTCAATTAAGTTCAACTCTCAAGTATGTTCGAATCCAAGTGTTTCATAATTTGCAAATGTGTAAAATGTGTCACTCCCAGGTTTCCAAATTAGGGTTATTATATGATGGTGATACAGTATTATACAGTACTAGAAAAAAAAACTCTGTTAAAAATTGACCTATAAAATTAATCGACAGAACTATTACTAAATTAATGCAGACGAATAAAGACAATTGATGAAGCAGGGTATAATTATTTTGAATTACCGTACGGTACCAGTAGGTGTTAATACAAGGGCATTTAATATAATGCGAGCGTTGTTGTTGTTAACATTAGTAGTATACAAAGAGTAAATGGAGTACTTAGCGCCTCACTGCGCATGCGCAGAACCTGTTGTGACGTCAGAATTGGTTTTGTGCGCATGCGTGTGGTGGGTGGGTGGTGGATGGGTGCAAGATGGCGGCGTGGGTGGGTGGGTGGTGGATGGGTGCAAGATGGCGGCGTGGGTGGGTGGGTGGTGGATGGGTGCAAGATGGCGGCGCATGTGGTGGGTGGGTGGTGGATGGGTGCAAGATGGCGGCGTGGGTGGGTGGGTGGTGGATGGGTGCAAGATGGCGGCGTGGGTGGGTGGGTGGTGGATGGGTGCAAGATGGCGGCCCATGTGGTGGGTGGGTGGTGGATGGGTGCAAGATGGCGGCGTTGGTGGGTGGGTGGTGGATGGGTGCAAGATGGCGGATTGTAGAAAAACGTATAAAAGGAGTGGATTTTTAGGGAAGGGGTGTATTCATTGCACTACCTTGCGGAGCACTTTGACTTACCTGACCTGACCAGCCTGCCTGCTTGCTTCACCTCTAGCCAGCCAGCTTGCCTACTTGTATGAGCTGTGGAGAACCTTTCACACTATTTCATTTTACCAGTGCAAATTCACCAGACTTTTATTCCGTAGCAGTTACTCACCAGCCTGAACCCATAGTCATGATGAATTCAGCCGACCTAGTCACGCTTCAAAAGAACCGTCCTCGCCTCGTTGATGAGATGCAGCATGTGGGCGAATTATGTGATGTGCTTATGGCCGATAACATACTCCTGAAACAGGGTGTCGAAGATATCATGGCGGAGAAGACCCCTTCACGACAAAACAGAGCTCTCATCGATGGTCTACTGCGCCGTGGCCCTTATGCATTTCTAGCCTTCGTCGAGGCGCTGAAGAAGACGGGAAATGGAGAACTAGCAGATCTACTTGAAATTCCCCTTGTAGATGATGATTTCTTAGTGATGGACACTACCGAAGAGCGTACAGCTAGCAAACGTACGCACACTACCCCAGAGAGTACACCTACCAAACGCGCTGGACGACCTAAACGCCCCCGACTAACACCGTTAGAAATACCTGAGTCAGTGGTTGAGCAGCCAGTAGTACCCCAGCAAGTGCCTGTGAAACAAGAGGTAGAACTTCCTATGTCTGTCCAGGAGATCAATAACCTCATCCAGCAAGCCTACCAGGCAGCCCACACGGACATTTGGGAGCTCTCAGCTTATTTAACTGTGAGTGTGAAAGACGAAGAAGTGCATTTTAATGCATCGGGCTTTAACGACAGACCCGGTAAGCATATTGCCATGAACTTAGACACCTGGCAAAAACTGGAGACCCTTGATTACGCCATCGATGCTGTTATTCGCGACCAGGGTAGTGACGAAGCGAAATTTCATGTGGGTGACGACATCTTTGTGAGCTGTGCCTATTTCAACGATGAGCTCCTCGTGCATATCCGTAAATGGCGAAGGCGCTTAGATACGCAAGAGCTTGTACCTTGTCCTCAGGGTGTCACTTTGAAATTAACGGCGTGGCGGAAGTTGCAGAGTCTCGCAAGTACAATTCGTCAAGCTCTGGCCTACCAGGTGTCTCACTATATTTATCAGAAGTACATCGACACAGTCCTGGATCTCATCAGACCTCAAATTCCACAGCACACTAGTGTACCCTCATACGCACTGATCACTGAAGCACTACAGGCGGTGACCGAGACGCAAATTGTCCTGGGAGTGGAAGCGGCCTGTCCTCCCAAAATTCCACGTGAAGAGATTATTACCTACATTTACGTGCACCAGGGACGGAAAGATGATGATGAATTCAAACAAGTCTTGTTGCAGAACTATTGAACAAGTGTTCAGAACAAGTGTTGAAAAACATTTTACCGTATTCCTACACACATTCATTGAAGTGGCTTGAGAGCGTATAATTGTATTAAAAATTCAGAGTTTTTTTACTGTTAATTGTATTAAATGCAGAACTATTGAACAAGTGTTGAAAAACATTTACCGTATTCTTACACATTCATTGAAGTGGCTTGAGAGCGTATAATTGTATTAAAAATTCAGAGTTTTTTTACTGTTAATTGTATTAAAAAATTCAATACTCAGATATAATTGTATATAAAAATTCAATACCCTTGTGAACACGTTCATTCTATTTGTGTTAATAAAAATAGTAGAAAATTAAAAAAATGCTTGTTAGTGTTCATTCTATTGCTTGTTAGTGTTCATTCTTTTTTTAAATTGCGCAGAAGGCCGATATGTCAACCCCACACCCAGTCCATTAGATGCCCCTTCATGAATGCTTCACTTTTATACCTCACTCCACCCCATCGGTCCACTAGGGGCTCCCCTAGCTCCAAAAAGGCTATTTTCATACCCTTCGGCCGCCGCGCATGCGCAGAAGGCCGATATGTCAACTCCACACCCAGCCCATTAGATGCCCCTTCATGAATGCTTCACTTTGATACCTCACTCGACCCCATCGGTCCACTAGGGGTTCCCCTAGCTCCAAAAAGGCTATTTTCATACACTTCGGCCGCCGCGCATGCGCAGAAGGCCGATATGTCAACCCCACACCCAGCCCATTAAATGCTCCTTCACCTAAGCTTCAATTTGATACCTCACTCGACCGCACCCTCCCAAAAAAAATATTTTTTTTTGCTCTTCCATCAACCCTCCCCCCTCCCCCTTGTCCCCCCCTTTTACCCCTTTTTTCAAACCCTTTTTTAATTGTAAAAAAAACATAGAAAATTAAAAAGATTTTTTTTGGCTCCATGAATCTTTTTTTCCTTTTTTTTAAATTAAAAAAAAAAAAAATTTTTTTTGGCTCTTCCACCAATCTACTCCCCTCCCTCCCCCCTTTTTTTTCAATAATTTCAAAAAAATTGTAAAAAAATTTTAAAAATTTTTTTCTTTGGGGAGAGGATGATGGGAGTTGGTGTTAATTTTTTGTGCTTTTTTGATAGAAGTTTCCTCTTCCGGAAAGATGGGTGGCCCTGAAAAGGGCCTTTGAAAGTGTTACGACACTTGTTTTATGAGCGGTAGATTCTTTTTATTCCACCCACATGCTTCCTGCAGATTGGACACTTTATTTTTAAATGGTTTTCGCCTGCTTCAACGCAGTGGCACATGTCTCCTACACACGTTAGCGTGACCCAACAATCTTTACAGATGCATAAATGACCACACGGTAATACAGCGTACTGGCTCTCTTCATCTGTACACACGCTGCATCTTGATTTTTTTTCTTCTTTATGGCGTTCTTTGTTCTGTCTGGAAATCTCAGCTTCCATTACATTCATGTTTTCCTGCATGGCGTTAATCCGTTCGTTGAGGCGTGTTACTTCGGCCCAAGAGCATGCTTGTGGTATTGTTTGGAAAGTTGAAGTCGTTATAATCGGAGTTTCGGAAGCCGATGTTGTTATAATCGGCGTTTGTGTAGTTGGAGGTCTATTTAACCGTGGAAGCTGGTCTTGTTCTCCATCCGTTGTATCATCATTTTCTTCTATGGCATCCATCCTGCTTATTTCTTCGTCCTGTTGTCGACTTCGTCTTCTCGCATCTTCTTCTGCTATTACATCTCGCCGGAGCTCTTCTAATTCTTGTTCATTTTGTCGTATCATGGTTTCGTCTTCAATAACCTGCTGAAAGCTTGTAATTAGGGTGATTCCACCATCATCTTCACTGCTAACCACCTCTCTAGGATCTCTAGGATCTCTAGGGTGGTGGGTGAACAGTGTTCGTCGTCTTGTACTCATGATTGTATTTTGTGAATAAATGGGAACATACTACGCATTATTTATAGTCTAGACGGCTAATGTGGTGGGTGGGTGGTGGATGGGTGCAATATGGCGGCGTGGGTGGGTGCAAGATGGCCGCCGGTGTGAGTGAGTGCAAGATTATGGTATCTGCTAAAAAAAATTTTTCCATGCACACTCTATAGTGTTGTGTTACCATTGCCCAAAGATAAAAAATTTCCTAGTTTTATTTCGATAAACCCGCTGGAATTTTCAGGGAGCTATTATAAGGCTGTAAGCCGTAGTCTGGATGTATTTTTAGCCAGGAAAATCAATTTATTTTCAATGTACGGTGTTTTTCACACTACCACACCATAATCTTATGGGTTTAAAATCGCTAAATTCATTAAAAATAACGACATAGTCTAGCGCTAGGCTACTAAATTTTTTAAATACTACACTATGAATTGCCTGACTTCAACTTGCAATAAAATGTATAGGTGCGCTGACATTTTATTGTAAAATCACAGCCGTTTATAATTGAGAAAGAAACACAAATATATTTTTGTTGAGCGTCAGTGTAGCAGACGACAGAGTGCTTTCTCTACGGTCCGTGCTTTTACACTATAAATAGTGCGTAGTATTTTTTTCAGGCATTCACAATTAGCCTGAGTGCCCAGTGATGGCGTCACCCCTGGCTGGAATCATGGATATTGATATACCAGACTTCACCACAAATGATGAAGTACCACTCCTTGGCGACGTCATTAATATGGTACATGACGAACCATGGTTAGATGCTATATTGGAAGACTTATTACCACCTCAAGCTGCCCCGTACTACTCACCACCAGCCACATCTCATCTTGTTGCCCTCCCAGCTACATCGCAGTTGAGTAACTTCTTTGCAGCCACACCGAATGAATACCAACGTTTTGACGATATAGACTGCATGTTAGAAAGTCTGTTGAAACCACAACCAAGCCCCCAAGCTAAAGAAAAAGAAGAACCCGGAACCCATACAGATGGAACCGATGGAACCGATGGAACCGATACAGATGGAACCGATGGAACCGATACAGAACAACAAGGACAAGATGAGAAGGAGGAGAAGACCACAGTACTCCAAAAAAAGAAAGATTCCAGAAAAAGAGAGAGGACAGACTTACGAAGGAATAGGAATAGGACAGATTCCAGAAGGAATAGGACTAGGACAGACGCGAGAAAAAAGAGGGTAGATGTCAGACGGAGAAGAAAGGATGCCAGAACACAGAGGATAAGAGAGAATACCAAGAAAATAAGCCAAAAACAAAACGAAGACGAGATGCACTACGTTTGGGCATTAACAACAACAACACTGGGCTCCAACACAGAACGTCAAATAGCCTTATATTTATCCTGCGTGGAATGCACTAACCAATTCGCGAAATATGCTATTTCCCCCTGCGGTCACCAAGCTTTATGCGAAACTTGTATTCATCGATACGCCCAGATTCCAACGTGCGCCCAGGCTAATAAACCCCGAGTGTGTCAATTGCTTCCTTTGACATGTCCCGTCTGTACTGACAGAAGAAGACAACGTCAACAGGCCCTGTCAACGATGTAATGGCTTATTACATATCTAAAAAGGTTTTTTTTAAAACCACTTTATTTTTCCGGAAGGGAAAACTTCTATCAAAAATGCACATTATAACACCAGATTCCCACACACACACATATCCCTGTGTTCGTTCAAATAAATTGTCCGTCCCGTTATCATTCGGGCTGTTATATATCAAAATAAAAAATAAATGTCAGTCCGTTATCGTTCGGGCTGTATTATTATTAATTAATTAATTACTGGGAGAGAGAAAAAATTAAACCTGTGTTTATAAGAGAGAGATTAGTCCTCACAAGGACTTTTAATATCGGGCAGGGATTGTTTTTTTTTGGTGATGCAGTTTGCTAATAAAAAATAAAAAAAAGGGTGGGGATGTATGCTTTGAAATTTGTGTGCCAAATTATTAGAAGCTTCCTCTTTCGAGAAGCATTGGTTCGCCCTTAAAAGGGCGGTTAGGATCAATTTGTTATGCTGTTTTATTCAGCAGGGGAGTTTTCCTGTCTACTCCCCCGTAGTCATGTCACTCACAGAAAAGTACCGGTAGGGGTTCACTGTGTACAGATGTTGAACTTCATCATCTACATTGTCCTCGTAAATGGGCAGCCCATCCAAAAAATTGGTCGGCGCTATGGTGGTGGGTGATGATGGTTCCTCAAAAATGGGGCCGGGCAGGTCTTGGAGGGGAAAGGGCTGGATTGCTGCCTCTTGTGGTAGTGGTGATGGCTGGGGCGCTGTCTCTTGTAATGGCTTGGGCGCCAGCAGTGGATGAGGGGTGGGGTACATGTTGTCACCCATGGCTCGCTGTAACAAATGGAACCATCCCTCCTCGTTGATGGTGGTTCTTGCCGCATTTAGAAGTTGGCGCACATTATTTGCCGTGCTCATCTCCCTTGCTTCCCTGTCGTTAAGCAGCATTGCGCTCCATCCCGAGAATTCCCGCATCCAGAATTCTTTAATTTCTTGGAGCATGGCCCGCTTCTTTCTTCTCGATAGCTTCGGCTTCGCTGGTACTCCTCTCTTTCCCTCCTTGGTGGTTGACATCTTGGCTTGTTGGCTCATATTTTTCTTCTGATATATCTCTTCTTATGGCAGTGAAAAAGTTTTGGAATAGTCCGCTTCAAGCGGGGCGCTATATATATATAGACAAAGCGCGGACGTGGGTGAAATCGCCAAAGATTCTGCTGTCTAAGAAAATCGGTGTGTGTTTCTTTCTCAATTATAAATGGCTGTGATTTTATAATAAATGCCAGTTCCCGTATAAATTTTATTTCCAATTGAAGTCAGGCAATTCATAGTGTAGTATTTAAAAAATTTAGTAGCCTAACGCTCGACTACGCCGTTATTTAATGAATTTAGCCATTTTTACACGCCTAATGTTAAAGTCCGGTAGTACGAAAAACTCCGTACATTGAAAATAAATTGATTTTCCTGGCTAAAAATACGTCCAGACTACAGCTTACAGCCTTATAATAGCTCGGTGAAAATTCCAGCGGGTTTATCGAAAGAGAACTCTAGAAAATTATTAAAAACATACCCTTGGTTTCACTGTAAGAAACACAACGTGCGCAGTTCCCGATTCAATTTTGGTGCAAAAAAATGGGACGCAACTCTGTTTTCACAGAAATGAGATTTGTTCCAATTAATGCTATTTGGTAATTTTATTAAATGTGTTTGTCGTATGAATTACATTGTTTTATTGAGGTAGGATCATGAAAAGGATGTTGGCTACCTATTTCATTAATTGTTTCATTGAATTAACGTTTCCTTAAATTTATAAGCTTTGTCAAAAGGGGCCCTGAGTTCGCTGGAGAATCGGGAACCCTCTCGCCAGCAGTAAGCGCACTATGGGCACACAGTTTAGCATTAAAAAAGTACCTTCACGTACGTATAGCATTTATTACATTATATAGTATGGCTTTCCAAGTATTTGGTTTTGCTATCTCAGAGCACTATTGATTGTTCTAGTAATTATGATGACTTGATATTATATCCCAGTAATGATATTATTTTATTTTATCATGTTAATTACTCAAGAATATCAATTTATGCACTCTTGGTCCGCCTACAAAAATTGCATTTGTCAATTTAATTATTTTCTAGAACAAGGTACGAATTTTTTTATTACGATGAAATTAGCAAGAATCAGTATATATATATTTTGCCTGGCCGGTATTTTTGTCATTCATCATTATGGCAGCGCCCGGAAAGGAGCTCGCTTTCTTTCAACTGACAAATGTGATTTTCATCGTGTATGATCATGAATTGCAGCTCATCAAAGAACATCCTAGAGAAGTGAAATTATCTTTAAGTTTAGCAGGCTGGACTCTATTAACACGGTTGTTACAGGGAAAAGAGCCCGAAGTGGATTTTATGCATGTGGGACTCGGTGTGTACCTGCGAAGTGGTAAAGATGATTCTTTTTTCCCCCGGCTAGAACAGTGTGGGGGTGCCGCTATCCTACTGCGGCCGGCATTATGGCAGGCGCTGAAAGCTATTATCACCGAGGTCCATGACGTACTCTATCCCCAGGCGTGCTCTCTAGCTACCCGTACGCTTACACCGGATTGTACGCTATTATTATACCCCCAACGCGTGGAGCTGATCGCTGATGATAGCCGATGTTGGTGTACGTCTGAACCCGCGCGTGTCTCTTTATCCCCGGAAGGCTGGATTACCTTGAAACGTGTGTTATGCGGTGATCTCGACGGAGATAGCATTCACCTGTGTGACGATGTGTACATTTTCCGCGGACCCTATTTTGCGCGACTTCTGTGTCTCAAGCGAGGGGGATTTACTCTGGACCCCGATCTATGGACGGCTTTGCAACAAGTAGTGCCCATGGTCGATAACGTACTCTCTCCACAGGAGCCGCCTCCTCTCACAGAATAGTACCTGACCCTATAAATACGAGGGATGAGACAGAGTGTGTGTCATTCACCGTTCGACATTTAGAGCAAGCATGTCACTACGAGCCATCCTGCCTCTTACACCCAGTGTGGGGTTATACGTCTATCAAGATAAAGTCACCCTGGTGAAAGACGATGAAGCTATTTACTGGGCGCCCGCTGAGATGCTATCGAATACGGTGACGCTACAGCGTGATGGCTGGACTAAATTTAAACGGGTGTTGAGCGGTGAGTTGGACGGAGACCTCATCCACCTGGACAATGCCATCTACGTATATTCCGTACCTCCCCTCTTCATACGTCTGGGCCGCTACCAAGAGCCTACGCGAAGTATCCTCCTAAGCCCCTCTGTGTGGTCAGCCTTGGAGAAAGTAGTGCCTATTGTGGACCAGTTGTTTACACCGGACGACCGATCACCCGACCAATTGGCGTGGGTTCGTGCTATGGAAGACGCGCTCGCTGAACCTTATGAAAAAAACATGATGAATCTGATGATACAGCCGGGGAAAGTACTATATCTATAGAATGCACAGAGGCTAGAGTGACAGTGTCACCTGATGAAGCGACCCACACACATGACGGGGACCCAGAACGATGAAGGGTAAGAAGAAGCCCGTGATGAAGCGGCGGTCCCGAAAGGGAAAAAAGGAGTCCGCCTCTACAGTGATTAACGAGGTGTTAACCGATTTGTATTACAGCCCTACCAGTCCAGCCGCGTATAGCGCTGTGGGAGCGCTGTCTCGAGCTGCCCATTCTCAAGGCATCAGTCGAACTGAAGTTCGAGACTGGTTAAAAACCCAAGACACTTATAGTTTACACCGAGCAGCCCGACGCCATTTTCGCCGTAACCGAGTGATCGTAGGAGGTATAGACGCGCAATGGCAGGCGGATTTAGTGGACATGAGTCGATTTGCACCTCACAATGATGGACATCGGTACATATTGACCTGTATCGATATTTTATCCAAGTATGCCTGGGTACTACCCATTCGCACCAAAACAGGAGAGAATCTAATAGCAGCATTCCAGCAGATTTTCAAGACAGGGCGCAAACCTCTTTATTTACAAACGGATGAAGGCACGGAATTTCTCAACCGATCCTTTCAAGCCTTTCTTAAGAAACAGAAGGTATTTTTCTTTCATACGTACAACGAGACGAAAGCTTCTGTGGTGGAACGCTTCAATCGTACCTTCAAAGGCCGAATGTACAAGTATTTTACCGCCCAAAACACCCGACGGTACATCGATGTATTACCTCAACTGGTCCAAGGGTACAATCGCGCCTATCATCGCAGTATCCAGCGAGCTCCCCGTGATGTGACAGAACGCAACGAACATCAAGTGCGTGCTACGCTGTACTCATCCAGTCCATCACTCACGGCACCCCGTTACAAACGTGGAGATGTGGTACGGATCAGTAAAGTGAAAGGCCAATTTGAGAAAAGTTACTTGCCCAACTGGAGTGACGAGCACTTTGTCATCGTTCGCCATAAACCTCGACAGCCACACGTCTATCAACTGGAAGATCTACAAGGAGAGAGACTGCAAGGCACGTTTACGAGGCAGAATTACAACCCATAGTGAAAACACCGAAAGACTACTACACGGTGGAAATGATTTTGAAAACGGAACATCGACGTGGCATCCCCTATCATCTCGTCAAATGGCAAGGATGGCCTCGTTCGTTTAATTCCTGGGTGTCCGGCCGTGACATGAAACGTCTATAAATTCTAACCCCTATCATCACCAGCCTTCAGTGTAGGATTGTACCATGGATAGGACACGTCTACCCTTACTATTACGAACTCGAAAAGCACAAGTGGGTACTGTAGTGTGTGTAGTAGTGGTTCTGGGTACGTTATTTACAGGCGTGTTCTACGATTTGACGACCGTGATATCCTGTTTGAACACCCTGCGTTCCACATCTCCGTCATCCACCACTTCCACCACGACGACCACGACGCTGCCTACGCCAGCCAAGACGTCAAGGGTTCGCCACGTATCAACCCAGACGTCTACCACACCGCCGTCTACACCGTCTACTCCAGCCATCACCACCACGTTACCCTTTGCCCGCTACATCGACCTATCCACGACGACGACGTCCCGTACTACTACCACGACTCCACGTCATCCTCCGCCGTCATCCCTAAGAAGCGACGATCCTTCCACCCCATCACCACCACCAACACCTAGTACCACCAACACCACCACGCTGCTAAACATATTTGCAGTGGATCCCCGTGAATCACAACGTTTACCACGACAACGGTATCCATTGGACTACGATCCCCGGTGGGATCCACGACAACGGTGGTGGGCTTCTAACCGTCGAGCGCAAATCACCAAATAAAATAAAAAACTAAAAAAAACTATGGATCCTCGATGGCAGCATCCTTTCACGTGTCTCATCGCTGGACCGACAGGGTCGGGAAAAACACACTTCGTTCAACGTCTGATCCAACATGGGTCAGCCCTCATTTCACCGCCTCTAGCTCGCATCCTGTGGTGTTATGGAGCTTGGCAACCCGCGTACGAGGAACTGGCACGTGTCCCGGGACTCACCTTAGTGGAAGGCTTACCCCCTGAGGATACACCCCAAGACACCTTGGTGGTGGTGGACGATCTCATGACGGAAACGGACAGTCGAATCACCCGTCTCTTTACCAAAGGAAGCCATCATCGTCGGTTGAGCATCATCTACATCGTGCAGAATCTCTTCAGTAAGAACAAAGAGCACAGGAACATTAGTTTGAATGCTCAGTATGTGGTGTTATTCAAAAACCCCAGAGACGCTTCCCAAATTACGCACCTGGCCCAACAGATGTACCCTAAAAACACGGCCTTTGTACGAGAAGCCTTTGAAGATGCTACCCAACCCGCTCACGGGTATCTACTCATCGACTTGAAACAAGACACGCCCTCCACCCTGCGATTGCGTACCCTCATTTTTCCCGGCGAGGTGCAGACGGTGTACACACCCAAATGAGTAAAGAAATAAAAGAAATAAAAGAAGAAGACAACGCACTCTAGCCGTCATTCATCATCATGTCTGCACGGATACGCAAGCACGCGCCGGCCCTGCGCGTATTACGCAGCGCGCCACCGGAGGTGGGCCGGGCCCTGGTGCGCGGAGCGGATGCGGACTTGGTACGGTGTTTGTGTGAAGTGGCCCATAATGTGTTAAAAGGCAATGTTCCACTCAGTCCTCTGCAGAAAGGGAAATTGCAACGGCACAAGGCGGGTCTCCGAACGTTGGTGAAGAAGACGGGCAGTGTCAAGAAAAAGAAACAGGTGTTACAGCGAGGTGGATTTCTCGGCGCACTCCTCGCCCCCTTAGCCGCTACTGTACTGGGCCCGTTACTAGGCTCCATCTTGGGACGCTAACGTCATCATGGAACATACGAAAAAAATGATGCTGGTCGAACCTCGACTGTTACAGAGTTTGCAATCACCCTATCCCGTACCGGCCACAGTGCAACAACTCCAGTCTCTGGATGAAGAGATGAATAGTATACTGCAACGTCGACTCCCCGATCACGAGAAAATTCAACTCTACCATCATACGCTGAACCGGTACCAGACGTTTATGGATCAATATAGAGGGGGGAGTACTAGTAGTACACTGCCACCACTACCCACCACCACAACGCCCACACTCACATCCCCGTCACCCCCTTCACCTGAGCTGGAAGAGGAAGTGTTGACCAGTGTGCCTAAAGCCTTCAAGACCAAGGCCCGTTTATTGTTGGATCGGGTGAAACAGAATGCCGATATGAGTTGGAACGCGGAAGGAAAACTGCTGATTCGAAACAAAGTGGTGCCGGGGTCTCATATGACCGATTTGATCAACGATATGGTCCGTTCTCGCAAACACTCTAATCCACCGGGCTGGGAAGTCTTTGCTCAGGGATTAAAAGACACGCACATCCCTCAAGAATTGGTAGGGAATCCTAACCGTTGGGCCTTTATGCAGCAATCGAACACCCGACACCAACCACCACCCTCCTCTGCCTCTTGGGCCCCCATGTCACCGCCCAAAACACCACAACAACGACGACGGGGACCTACCCGATCTAAGTCACCGCGACGATCACAACGCCCAGGTAAGGCGCCCAAGACCTGGGAACCCTACTAAGGGCACCCTACTAAGGGCACCCTACTAAGGGGCACCCTACTAAGGGCACCCTACTAATAACTCCTATAAAAACCCGGTGCAGAAGCCAGAACAACTCAGTCGTCATGTTTTACCTGACGTTGCCCAGTAATAGCTCACTCGACGTGTTTCCTGACAACACCTTGACCAAGTATGTCACTCAATTACCCCAACCGTTACATTTACCTGGACGATGGGAATGTGGACTGGTGGATATTCAATACCCTTACTCATGGTACAACGTACAAGACCGAGAAGTATGGTACGAAGTGACCTACGAAGATAAAATCTACAGACTGACTCTCCCCGAAGGCCAATACGATACGCCCCAGAAGTTCAGTCAGGGTCTGATGGACTTGTTGGAGTACAAGGCCCTAAAGGAGAGCACGGATAGTGCAACACGCCTGATAGCCTTTCGCTTCAAGAAAAACGTGTGCTTCGATGTCAACGAACACAACGACAAGAGCTCTATCATGCTGAGTCCTAACGTGGCTGTGAAACTCAGTCCTACACTACAGCAAATGTTACGATTGCGTGACAGCGTCTACACGGGTCCCACCATTGACAACGGTACCAGTTTGATGGATATGAAAGTAGGTATGTACGGACTGTACGTCTACTCGGACGCAGTGGACAGCCATATTGTGGGTGATGTGAACACACCTCTGCTACGGGTGGTGCCCATTAGCAAGACGTATGGCGATCAAGTCAACCAGAGTTTCAACCATATAATGTACCTGCCCGTACGACATACCGATATCAACACGATCACGGTGGATATAAGAGATGACACGGGACGCCCGATCGCATTCGAACGAGGAAAAGTGGTGCTGACACTTCATTTCCGACAAGTCCGCTCTCCTCACTTCGTATAATGTATGTGCCTTACCAGTGCCACACGCCCAGCTATGCCGACTACTACAAGAAACAAACGGGCGGAGGCTTGCCCATGTTTAGCGGTGCACGCATGCAACGAGGTCACGGATTGGGGAACATACTGGGCAGCATTGTGAAAACGTTTTTACCCTTGGTGACACGGGGTGTCAAAGCGGTGGGGAAACAAGCGGTACGCAGTGGATTGCGCGTGGCCGGTGATGTGATGGAAGGCACAGCACCCCGACAAGCCTTCAAACGACGGGCTAAAGAAGCCGGGGGCGTCTTGATCGCCAAAGCCCTTAAAAGACAAACTCCCACACAGCGAAGAGTCATTCGACGTCCAACACACCGACGACGCACACCCCAGAGGCGGAGGAGGACTCAAACCAGGACGAATAAGAACAAGAAGAGGAGTAGTAGTAGGAGAGACATCTTCGCATAATGGCATTCATACACTCCGAGTCGTGTCCGTCTACCAACAGTGAATTGGATTTGTGGACTATTCCACCCACCCAAACCAGTGTAGCCGAAGGACGTTGGGTAGAACATCGACCCCTATCTAGCCTGACGGGGGTGGGCCCCGTGGAATTTACCATTGAAAACAAAGATACGGCCTACCTGGATTTAGCCCACACGTACTTGTACGTGAAAGCCAAAATAATGAACAACGACGCGACGCGCATAGCGGACGATGCGGTAGTAGGCCCGGTGAATCTTTGGCTGCACTCCTTGTTCCAACAGGTGGATATAGCTCTGAACGATAAACTCATCAGTACGTCCACCAATACGTACCCGTACCGAGCCTACATGGAGACGCTGTTGTCGTACGGCAGTGATGCCAAAAAATCATACTTACAAGCTGAGCTGTACTTCAAGGATACACCCGGAGTCATGAACAACATAACCGGTGCCAATAATGGGTTGGTCGCACGCAAAAGAATGGCAGCCCAAAGCAAGTCCATCGATATGATGGGACGACTGCACGCCGATCTGTTCATGCAAGACCGCTACATGATGAACGGAGCATCCATCAAGATCAAGTTGATCCGTTCCTTACCCGCGTTCGCCTTAATGGCCGGTGGAGCCGGGGGTACCAACTACAACATCGTCATTGAAGATGCAGCCCTGTTTGTCCGTACGGTAGATTTGCAACAGGGCGTGTTGCTGAGTCACATGGAAGCGTTATCGAAAAAACCAGCCCTGTACCCCATCCGACGCGTACAGACCAAGGTGTTCTCTGTGCCAGCAGATACGATGATGGCCAACCGTGAAAATTTATTTCTAGGGGATCTGCCTAAACGTCTTACCCTGGCGTGTGTGACCAACACCGCTTTCAATGGAAATTGGGCTGAGAATCCGTTCAAATTTGAGCATTTCAGCATCAACTTTGTGACACTGCACGTGGCCGGCCATCAAATTCCAGCCCGTCCATTACAACCGGACTTTCTTAACAAAAACTATGTGCGGCCCTACCTGAACCTGTTTACAGCCA